>JADOBS010300643.1:0-10977 GCA_015708375.1 Cydonia oblonga | reverse complement strand
CTCTCTCTCTCTCTCTCTCTCTCTCTCTCTCTCTCTCTCTCTCTCTCTCTCTCTCTCTCTCTCTCTCCAGAGCTCCTTCGCTCCTTCGCTCCTTCGCTCCTTCGCTCCTTCGCTCCTTCTTCGACGTCTCCGGCATCCCCCAAGATGCGGAAAACGGCGGCGTTTCAGGGGGCCAACGTCTTCATGTCGCGGAACCTGGTCCCGCCCGAGATGTTCGACGCTCTTCACGACGCGCTTAACCACAACGGCGCCAATGTCTTCCTCTGCTGCGACCCTTCCCGCACCGCCCCCAACGACTACCACGTCATCGAGTGCTCCGATCACGTTTGTGTCGTCTCAGCTCCCCTCAAATATCAGCTTTTTTTGTATTCGCTTCGTTCAATTTCTGGTTTCTGATTTTTTTTTCTCTCGATTTTCAGGTGAAGTTTGAGGATCTTAGAGCCAAAGGCTGCAATTTGCTAGGTATGCTACTTCTGAATTTCGCTGCATTTCACTGTTTGTTGTGCGAATTCGGATTCAGTATTTGCTTTTCGATTATGCGAATTAGGAATCAGGGTTTATAATTTTGTTGTTTTTAGTGAAGTGAAATGAGGAATTGGGTCTTGATTGTTGATATTATAGAGAAGATAATGGTTATTTAATTACAAAATGGTTCATAGTGATATACAAAGCAAGTCCGCACAAAATGTTTCCCTTTTTCTGTTTAAATTTTTTGTAATACATTTCTGTAGTTAATTAAGTAGACTACAGATAGCTAATGGCCTTACCCATTTGAACCATTAAGTCAAAGCACAATTGGGTATCTGTTAAATGGTAAACCGTGCGAACTTAAGAAGTTTTTGATACGGGATGAATGGTTGTTCTTTTGAATTTCTAATTCAATTCCTTTCTTGGGAAGTGGTGATGACTTGGATATGTGTTTCCGATGTTGAGCAGGTCCTCAATGCGTGTTTGCTTGTGCGAGCGAGCATAGGGCTCTGCCTAAACAAGGGTTTACTTGTTGCCTTGCAATGGATGGTTCCAAAGTACTTGCGTCGGGGTTTCAGGGAGAGGAAAAGGTATTGTGCCTGCAGCTTGTGGGTGTGATGTTTCAAATTGGAGCAAAATTCTAACAGTAGCTTACTAAGTATTACAATGGGAGCAAACATCTGTCATCTATCTCTGAATATCACTAATTTGAGTTTTTCTTGATTGTTCTTTCTGAGTTCAGCAGAAAAATCTTTCAATCTTTGTTACTTCCATTTGATAAAGTTTATTATCCATGTTTTTCAATTGTCTTCTACAGTTACTATTTAGAAACATGCATTCTTATATTCGATGTTGTTCATCTCCACTCCTATCTATTAGATTTATAAGCAGCTTAGCAACCCCCTCTCTCTCATCATTGATATTCCATTGCTTATCATTGTGTTGCAGATTAAGATAGAGAAGTTAGTAACAGAAATGGGGGGAGTTTTGCAAACGCAAACATCTCCGGATATTAACTTTGTCATTGTGAAGAATGTATTGGCTGGAAAATACAAGGTTAGTAACTTAACTTTTCTGTTTCTTCAAGGTTTCATACAGTTTGATTCATTTCTCCATCAATGTATTGGAATTTGAAATTTCTATACATGTCAGTTAATAACAAAACTTAAAAAACTTATTTACAAACTCTCACGTGCAATTTCATATAATTTGACTATGTTTGTAAATTCTAAATGGAACTCAATGATGGGGTTCTCTTGCAATCGCTTTAAAGATGAAGGATTTTTATATTTGGGGTCTGACGATATATCAGACACTATCTGAGAAGGTATTTTGGGAAAAGGGATTATAGCAGATATTTTATGGTAAGAGATATAGTTACTGAGTTGTTATTCTTTATGCAGTGGGCTTTAAATACTTTGAAGAAGCCAATTGTCACTGTTAATTGGTTGTATCAGTGCTGGAAAGAGCATCGCACTGTGTCTCAAGATTCATTTAGGGTTCTTCCTTTTTCTGGGCTGACAATCTCTGTAACAAGAATTCCAGCAGGTTCTCAAGTAGCTACCTATTTTCTGTGTAAGAATTATGTATATTTTTGTTATTCTTAAATGTGTTGTTAAATGTGCTTTTCTCTTCAGATGAGCGAAAGAAGATTGAAAAGCTTATCATAGAAAATGGTGGAAAATATTCTGCTGAACTAACAAAGAAGTGCACGCATCTAATTTCTGATATATCCTTTTGGGGTTCGAAGATGAAGACGACTGTTTTGCATTGTATGTGTTATTTTATTTCTTCATATCCGCATATACAGAAGTACAAGTCTCAACTTTATGAAGCAAACCTTCAAATATTATGTTTGGTATTTTATCTTCAATATGCTATAAACCCAGATTTAGTTTTATTCGTAGCTGCATTTTTTTTCTCAATCACTACTTCAACCCCACCTTCGACTTCTTATGGTGTACAACACCTTTTCTAATTTTCTGCAACCTCAAATTATTCAGTATTTCTTAATTACTTGATTGATTTTCATAAAGAGAGGATTATGAGAAACATATTCTACACAATCCTAAGTTTTCTTTGTAAATTAATTTGATTTTATGAGTAAGCATGCATTGCTGCTTTTTCTTTTGCTCCCTTGTTGTGAAAACAATTAGGTTGCATGAACACTTTGTTTTGACTGTTGTTTTTCAATCTCTGTTCGGGTTAGTGGTCAGTTATATGCGTGTGTTCTTTTTACTTAAAGTGCATTCACGAATATCTTCCTTCTAATCCTGCATCATCAATCAGCGCTGAGTTTCGAGGTTGCGTGTTATTCAATTCTATGTGTCGGTTTTCTTGACTATTTGTAAGCTCCAGAAGGTGACAAATACAAGGTTGCACGAAGATGGGGCCACATTCAGATTGTAACTCAAACATGGTTTGATCAATCTATTTCTAAAAGAGGTAAGGCTTCACTACAGCTTATGGCAATCTTTGAATTTATGGGATTTTACTTTATATTCTCTTCCATCTCTTGGGTTTTTATGCTACATGTCAGCCCTTGCAATCATCTCTCTCACTATCTTCCCCTTTTTTTGGATGAATAGCTTGTCTTAATGAGGAGTCCTATCCTGTTCAAGGTGGTTCTATATCTTCAAATAAAAGTGTAAGGGGTTGCTTTACTTTGCAGAATAGCCAAAGCAATGCTAGTGGGAATTTGCAATTTGTGCCACCATCGGTGGTTGCAGATTCAAACTTGACAGCTGCCCCTTGTTCTGGAACTGTGGATTCTGATTTAGAAGCTACTGTCTCACAAAAGATGACCACTATATTTTCTTATGCTCCTTTTGTTGTGAAAAATGAGGATAGTAAGGCACCTACCTTGGATCCCTTGGAGTCCAAAGGTGAAGTGAACCTTGATGGTTGTGTTGCCGATGATTCTCAGTCTGAAGGTGATGACCTGTACTTGTCAGAATGTAGAATATCTCTTATTGGCTTTGAAGCTTCCGAATTGCGTAGACTGGTTAATATGGTTCGCAGAGGTGGGGGCTCCCGATATATGTCGTTCAATGATAAATTGACGCACATAGTAGTTGGAACTCCTTCGGAAATGTAAGTTGTTCTTTTCGGATGGTAAAGACATAATTATTGCTTTGTTGTTTGAATATCTAACTTTCTTTTATAATTTCACAGCGAAAAGAAAGAGGTAAGGGGTCTTGCAGCTTTAGGTGTTATTCATGTTGTTAGAACTGCCTGGCTTGAAGATTGTGATAGTGAGAAAAAAGAGATCCCTGTTCTCCAAAGGCACATCGCCCACGATCTACTTCTTCCTGAAGGTTTTTAATAAGTTAAACATGCATTTTTGTTAATTAGTTCTATATTTGTTCCCAAGCACATGCAAATTTTTATGTTGTTGGATTGAAATTGTAGCCTTATCTCTCTTCGTATCTTTCAGATATATATGTAATTTTGTTTGTCCAGTTCCTGAGCAGACTTTGTTATTGACTGTGATCCTCCCTTTTTTACCAGGAGCACTAACAAGTATGACTAGCAAGGTTAAAGGTGGAATCTTGATGGCTCATCTAAGCATGCCTGCTGATCAATTACAAAGGAACACAAGTGCTGCAACTGGAATGGGAATGTTGGAGAAGAACAGAGAAGAGAAACCAGAAATTAACATGAAAGGTGACGGATCCATGGAAGCAGCTGTTGGACTATCCAAACGAAGTAAGCTAACTGTCCTAAATGGCAAAAATAAGGTTCAATTAAATGATAAAACAAATGGTCTACAGAAGATGAAACATGATTGCAATGTTCAGAACGGCAAGCCATCATCTGTCTTTAAGGGGAGAATATTTTGCTTTTCAATTTCCTTTCCTGAAGATAAGGTAATTTCTTTAAATGCAGATTTTACTAGCAGTCCTCATAACTTTAACATTTGATTTCATTTCGTTGTTATGTGTAATATTTTTTATTTTAATTGCCAGAGAGGTCAAATCATTGAATGGGTAATGCAAGGGGGAGGAGAGTTAGTTGATGGCCATATAAAACAGAAAGTGCACTTCACTATTGAATGTCATGGTGCAAGACCTGTATCCCTGGATGCTACTGAAAGTACATATGTATCAAGTCACTGGATCAGGTCGTGTTTGGAGGTATATTCTGTAATTCATAAATGCATTGTCTTGATCAATGTCTACGAGGCGTTTCCTTCTGTTCCATGACCATATGCTGACACATGTTTGGATAACTAATTCTTCCACATGCTGCAACATGACTTGACATTTATGCATGCATATCTGAATACGTCGTAAAAAATTATATGCATGCATCTTCAACTTGGTATTGCGTTTTCCACTTGATGGGGAGGAGAAGAAAATAGAAACTGTTATTTCTTTTCTTCTCTCTTAAGATCAGAATATTGAGTTTTCCTAACTGAGAAAACAAGAATATTGAGTTGTGGGTGGGGTGAGGTAAAGCCTACTTTCTTTGAGGCTGCAAAAATCTTCATCTCACAAGCATGATGATTTTAAGGGAGAGGGAACTTAGATTGGATTTCTGATATGGAATGCCAACATGACTTAAAAGTGTTTCACGAAATTTGGACCCATCATTGGTTTTTCTTTACTCTCCACTTTCTGTATCAAATAAACAAAAGGATCAATTAATGGAGACTGAGAGATGTATCCTTTTTTTATATTATTTAAATAATTTTCTCATCACTATTATGTTTTCCTCAGTCCTTGTATTATCTTTGGAAACACTTTAAAACTCATTTGTTAAAGCAGATTTTGTTGTTATATATTATGTTATATTTTTATATGATGGGTATGATTTTAAACTAAGACCTCTGTAGATCTCACCCACACCTCACCATATATTCCAAGACCCAGATGCATAAAGTTGAATTAGTTTTACTGTTCTAACGTTTGTTTCTCTTATCGTCGTTTATTATTGCCTTTTATATCTGTATGTCATCATTTGATTAGCTCCTGACTTAGTGAATTCCCATTAAAATAAATATGTACTCTGCTCATTCCAAATGCTGATGAGATGAAAACAATTTTGAAGGATGGATGCTTGGTGGATGTTACTAGTCACATTCTATATGCTCCACTTCCCTGCCTGATTCCTTTGCCTGGATATGAAAACTTTCGGTTTTGTGTTTCTCAATATAATGAGAAAGATAGAGTTTTACTAAGAAATTTATGTTATACACTTGGAGCTAAATTTGTGGAAAAGTTTACGAGGAAGGTTACCCATTTGCTATGCAAGTTTACCAATGGACCAAAGTATGAGGCTGCTCTTAAATATGGTATACGCACAATTACATCAGACTGGATATATGAATGTGTGAAGCAGGTATGCCTTTGTTATCATCGTTTGACAGTGAGTTTGCACACATTTGCATAAAAAGCCTACTTGCATGTGGGAATTAATTTAGACCATTTATGCCTTAACTCCTCACTGTTTGGCAGAATAAAGTCGTTGCTCTTGACCAATTTTGTCCAAAAGAAGTCACTGCTGAAGATCGAGAGGAAGGGCTGTGCACCACGAGTCAGTATCCTACACAAGCTGTTCAAACAATATTTGGAGGCAATTCATCTGAGTGTCCAAGTCAGTTACAAGACCTGAGAAACTCATCAGCTGAATTTATTGGCAATAGAAATGACAGCCTCAGAGAAGAGGCCAAAGAATCAAGCTTTTCCAATAAGAAGGCAAGGGTTTCAAAAGTTGACTCTTCTGGGGTGCATTTAAGTATTCCTGTCTGTACCACTGGAGTCAGCAAGAAACTTCCGGGTGAAGTTTCTTCAGTTGTTCCTGATGTAGCTTCTGCTATTGAGGACTTACTGGAGCAGACAAGTAAGGTAAATATGTTGGATATCTTACAATCTTTAGGTTGCCTTTCAAGTTTATCGGTTTTGTAAGTTTTATCTGTTTTTCTCTGTAGATTCATGATCAGCAATCGCCAGGGAGGAGTTTGTGTGATAGCAATGTATCCTTATACCCTTAGACACTAAATTGTTTCACTATCAACTTTTGTATGACTACATTGCTTGATTGTCAAACAGATTTTTTCACCGGATTGTTCAATTCTTCGTGAAGAGCGCTCGGATTCTCACTCCGTCATTGGATTATCGAGATCTAACTGGTTAAACAGGTGACATTATATCTTTTTACTCGTATAACTTATTTCATATATTTCCTTTCACACCAAAGTTCCAATGAATCGTTGCATGTGTTTGACTAATGAAACTAAATGTTTTCTTTACTTTCTTGAACGGATGATGAGCTTTCCCTTGCCCCTCCCTCACTCCCACACTTCCTCTCCCATATTATTAGGGATTGTTAACTTTGAGCATGTATATGATTTACTTTTTTATTTGTCTTGATATTGGTTGAATGTTAGTATGCGGTATCTTTCTTATGCTTTATGAATCAGAAATATGAGTTTGATTTCATGTATGTGGATTTCAATGTATGATTCTATCCCTGATCTATGATTGACCAAATTGTCGTGAGATTTGTCGCATGGTTATGGTGTGACATAGATTCCTTTTGGTGTAAAAACAAGGCAATCAGGTCGTGCAAAAATTCCGTTAAAAGAATTCCTTTGCTACTAGGCTTCTGTATAAAGAATTTGCTGATCCTGCTTCAAAAGATGACGGTTCTACATTATGTTTCTGCTCTCATTTGACTCTGATATTGAACTTATTTTCTTTTTCAGTGCTGGGAAAAAAGATGACATCCACAATCCTTCCGGAGAACAAAAGGCTGGCTTTTACGATGGTTTTAGCGAAACACAGACCGAGTCTCAGGTTCAGCTGATACTCAACTGCATTGCTCTATCTAAATCTGAATGCTTATCTGATGCCTATCAAGTTATTATAATTTTTGTTATTGGTATATTAACATTAGGATTTAGGAAACATAATTTTGTGAATTTCGGTGAACCTTATGCACTTGTGACACATTTAGAAAAACGTCTATGGCTCTAGCCAAATTCCTTCCAATTTTACATCCTCGTGCTCAAATTTTACGACGCAGGTTGTTGGTTACGAGGAAGATTTGTCAGGCCGGCAAATGCTTATAGACAGAGTACGAACCCGAAGCAGCCTGTCTTGAATTGAAATACTAAGTGCAGTGCCCCATCTATATTGTCAAACCACTTGCTAACTCGAAGGCTTCTTACTAAATGCCGTATGATGAAATATATATTCGGACCACTGTTGGTACCTGACCAATTGCTTGTTCAAGTGGTGGTTTCAGGTAAACCTTGTTTGCTGAAAGTTTCAGCAAAAGCGGTAATGGCAATTATTCGGCAGGCATTTGTGCAAAGTTTTGAAGATTGAGGGTTTGACGGCAAACTATCTCTTGTGCGTGCCTGGATGTGTTTACACATAATTTCGAAAATCTTTGTATTACAACAATGCTTGCTTTTCGTCAAGCGGTAATCGAGCTGCTTATTGCCTTTGTATTTCAATGCTTGCAAGGCTGTTGCCCTCTTACAATAGTAAGATGGGCACTGGGACTGAGCAATAAGTATAAGTCGAGGTACCTTCATCAACAACACCAGAATTAAGTAGTCATCTAGTACTATGGTCTAGTGGTATTTCTCTTCACTTGCAAATGAGAGGTCTTATATTCGATTTTCGTTAAAGGCGAATTTGAATTACATTATTGCTAGCCCATTAGAAGGCTTAACTAACTTTTACTCTTTTAGTATAAATAATATCGTTTGTTCAAAAAATTTAAAAGTAAATGTGGAGCAGGCAATGCAGTGAAACATCAAACAATGTCGAAGATGGCTCTGCCATATCTGATTAAAAAATTTGAATCTAAACAGCTTCTTCCAAACCTGCAAACACTGTCCAGAACCAGAATTCCCTTCATGTGAGCTCCAGCCACCAATATTAATTCTTTGTTAATTATTAATTAAGAAATATTAAGAGTATGTTTTCACATAGTTTAGGGTTTTGATGTTTATTTACTGCGCAATAAAAATTATTAAAAGGGGAGTTGGATTTCAAGTTGTGTTTGATAGAAATAAATTAATTAAATAATCAAGATTCTCGATCAATTCAACTAAACGGTAATTTTGAAGATTCTCATTGAAGGTGAAGTTGAATCATATTATTATGACAGACTTATTGTAAAACTTAGCTCACTTCCTTACTTTCTTAGTGTAAATATTATTGTTTTTTTTCTTTTCAAAAAAAGATAAAAAAAGAAGATAATTTTGAAAGACGAAAAAAAAAAACTAGAAAAGAAATCAACTCATGTTGTAGGGTGCTTTACTAAGGAAAAAGAGAGGGATGGTGGAAGAGAGAGACGGGAGAGAGAGAAGGGAGAGAGAGTTTGGAAATTTTATGGTGTTATTTTTCAACCTATTGTATCTTTATTTATAGTAATAATGGAGAGAGAATCTTGATCTCCAAGTAATACAAGTACAACATGAAAACTATTTAAAAGATCTCATAGTAGCCTTCATATGTGGAGTTCTAGGAACTATAGGTCCAAACACTTTAACTTTCACAAGTGAATCAAATTTGACATAGATTGCTTGTTTCCAATTTGACCAATCAGTTCTTCGTCGCCATTCATCAAGGGAATGCAGTTCAATGTCATTGCTTTAGCATGATTTTAGTAGCTAATGTGTATGCAAATGCATCTTCGACTATCATCTTATTCCGATTTGAAACCTCATCCAAGCTACCATAATGCACCGAAATCTCACAATTTTTCCTTTCCTTTTTCTTTTTTTTGCGGTATATGGAATAAGCCAAGACACTACGTAGTGCATTTCTTTTGACAACTATGCAAAAGTGTAAGTCTAAAAAAATTCAAAGTATTAGAGTTAGAGGAGTCTTCTACAACCCATTACGTGGTGTTTATGTTAACTGCATAAGAGGCCCAGAGCGTATTAAGCGAGTGAGGGATGTGACCTAGAGAATAGATTAAATAAAAAAATTCCACCATAAGGTAAACCAAATCCACCTTGATCTAACCGAAAGGCGAAAAACAAACAACTATAGGGGAATGAAGGTAGCTCATTCACTTCGTTCTCAGATACCGCCTACACAAACAACATAGTTGTTGCTTGGTGAGTCCCTTTGTTTACTAGATATGATTAGGCGGACAACGAACATTGGGACGTGGTCCTTTTTTCAGCAACTTCTAGTGCACCATCCAGGTTCCAGAAAGTTCATGCATCCTAAGGGTTGTGGGTTACACACTCAAACTTGGGCTCTGGCCATTCAAGGTAATAATTAGAAGGGCGACCCAAAAATCATCTTAGTAATGGCTCTAAACACCGACTTCAGAGTACGATTACTTCTATCATAAACCAACATATTAAGTCAAGTACATTCTGTGGTGATCTTGTGCCTAATGCAGGTTTGAAGAAGGCATCTAGACTAGGAAATCCTGAAGGGAAATTTTATTCCAACAGAGCTCTAATTCGATGAAGTAACTTAGCAAAGCCAATTACATGTCATCCAATAAAAAACGGTCAGGTCTAAAGCATATAGGGTTTATCCAAAGGATTCCAAAAGTGTTTCTAACCCCACATGCCATCGACTAAGTCCCTAATGAATGTTTTGTTTAATGTTCACTAGGAACATCAATGCAATTTGGACTAAGAAGGAAATCCCTTCTTGGTCACACATTGCGATGGATATTAGGCTGACATTAAGATCTGGAGGACATTCCAGACAAGATTAATTATTTTCTTATCCTTAATCCAATCCATGCATTAAAGCAAGTTTTGGAGGAGTTTTTTTCATGGGTTTTAGACCTAGTGTTGGAGAATTGTAATACTCTACTTATCGCGGAAATCTTTATAAACACTAAGTTTTGGGAATAATATTTTTGTGCAATGTTATCAAGGTGGTCGAAACTCAACCTAAGCCTACAAAGTTATTCATGTTTAAGTCTGTCACTTAGTACTTTGAGTTAAGTTTACTCTGGAAAGATGTGCAAATATTCATTGAATAGTCAAAGTCCCATGAATAGGGCAAAAAAGCACAACATCGGGGGAGATAAGCCCTCACCCTTAGCGAAAATTGTTCTAGCACCTAAAGGAAAATACACTTGGCGAACATAAGCAAAGAAAGAAACCCTAAAATGAGGTGACTCAAGGTATATGGAACCGTGACTCGATGCTTTTACAACTCCTTCACTTCACCAAGGAGTTAGCAAAAAGATGCTATGAAAATGCAGGAAGGAGGTGGATCCCGGTATGAGGATGCTCAAGAAAAGGAAAATCTAGCTGAAGACTAGATATGTCTTCATCGGATTTTGAAGTCGCCCACCAAATTTTGATGAACCTTAAGGGACAAATCACAACCCTCTGGCTACGCACTCTGGAAGTTCAAGGAGGGTCTCATGGCTGTTTACTGACATTGGTGGAACATTATGAAGAACCATCCTTTAGTCAGAAGTATGAAGAAGAAAATCTAAAAATTAAAGGAGAAGTTTTGGGCTATTTAGAAAGGATTTTTCAAAATCATCTCACTGTTGAATCCT
>JADOBS010300642.1:0-10976 GCA_015708375.1 Cydonia oblonga | reverse complement strand
TCCTTCTCTCCTTCTCTCTCTCTCTCTCTCTCTCTCTCTCTCTCTCTCTCTCTCTCTCTCTCTCTCTCTTTCTCTCTCTCTCTCTCTCTCTCTCCCCTGAGTGAACATTTTAATGGTTGCGTAAATTTGAAGACTGGTATAAACGTCCGAGTGTTTTGGTGTAATTTAGTTGGTTTTTTTATTTCGTCACTGGTCCGAAATCTCGAAATGGGGAAGAAAGATCACCACCCGAGAGATGAACAGAGCAAAGGAAAAGCAAGAGTGGAAGCAGTTCTTCAGCTTCTGAGAAAACAAGCCCCACTCACAGTTAAACAGGTTTGGATTCTCACGTCAACTTTCAGATCTCCATTTTTAACTTCATGGGTTTTCTTAAAATTTCAATCTTAATTGGTTTTCTTATTTTTCAAACATTAGTTTAAATGTGTTTTGTCTGTTTTAATAATTTTTTATGGAATATAGGTTCATTTTTTTGTTTGCTGCCATTTTTGTTTTTGCAGGAGAAGTTTTGCAACACTGCTTGTGTGGAGAGGTTTTTGAAAGCAAAAGGAGATAGTGTTAAGAAGGCAGCCAAGCAACTTAGGGCTTGCCTTTCATGGAGACAGAATATTGGCACTGGTATGTAAAAACCCAGGTTTTCAATTTTCCTCTCTCTCTCTCTCTCTCTCTCTCTCTCTCTCCCTCTCTCTCTCTCCCTCTGTCTATCTCTAGTTATCTCTTTTTTTAAGTGCATGTTGGTTTCTCTTTTTTGTTTTGTGGTTAACCAAAGAATCTTGCTTTTTCCACAACTTTGAATTAAACGTTAAAGTGTAAGCCCAACTCCCGCTAATGATTAATCTCACTTCTTTCCCTAATTTTTTATTAATTTATTTTTTCAAACCACAAAAAAGGAGAAAAGAGAAAAAGTTGAAATCTGTTCTGATTATTTTATTTTAATTTTTCATGTTTTTGAACACACAGAGAACTTGATAGCAGATGAGTTCTCAGCTGACCTCGCTGAAGGTGTTGCCTACGTGTCTGGCCATGATGAAGAATCCAGGCCTGTTGTGGTAAATTACCATTTCACTCCTTTTTTTTTCCGTTTTAATCTTTTGTTTTTTTATTTTTAACCTCAAATTTTTGTTCTTATTTTTTTTTTTCACAGATTTTCCGGATTAAACAAGATTACCAGAAGTTCCATTCACAAAAACTGTGAGTAAACAAACTCCAGAAAGCCTTTTTAATTAATATTTCCTTATTTTTATGAAATTATTTATTCTTCATGCAACCTTTTTTTATTTCTGAAATTAATTTTCCATTTTTGTAAATTTAAGGTTCACTCGCTTGTTGGTATTCACGCTGGAGGTGGCGATTCAGTCCATGCCCAAAAACGTAGAGCAGTTCGTCCTCCTTTTCGACGCAAGTAAGCCCCCCTACTCCCAATTCCCAAACTTACCCTCCGTAAATCCAGGAGCACACCCAAATTCCGAAGGACAATTTAGTCATTCTACATAAAACTGCACGAAACGGTTGGAACAGCGTAGTTAATGAGCGACCAGGTGTCGGAGAAGCTGAGATATCATCAGAAATTGTCCGGAGTGCCCCTCAGGTGTCACGGTCTAACCCTCTTTAGCGGTCCAGGAATTTAGGGGCATTGTAGGGAATTGGAGTCCATCCGAGAATCCGTCAATGCCATTACAGCCCGCTTTTGAATATTTTTGATCCTGTGGCAGAAGTGCCCAGGATTCAACTTTTACGCCACCGGACACTAATCACTTTTTATTCTTTTAATCACTAATTAAAATGCATGATTTTGAATTAATTGTTGATTAAATTAAAACTTAATGGGATAAATTTGCAGGTTTTTTCAGGTCGGCTTCTGCTTTTATGAACTTGCTGGTGGCCGGACTGAAAATTGTGGCGGAATACTATTCAGAACGGCTATTCAAAGCATTCGTAATTGACCCTCCTACAATGTTCTCATATCTTTGGAAGGTAAAAAATTAATTAAATTTTCAAAAATTAAATTAACCTAACCTATATAAATTAAATTATCTAGCTCATTGGGTTGGTGGTATAAAAGTCCAATGTTACTGTATTTGTTTTGACCACTTGTGCAGATGTGTGGTGCTTTTGGGTACAAAACCAAAACTCACCAGTAATTCTTATCCTTTTCAAGTTCAGGTCACATCCATCCTTGTGCTGGGTTTCCCAGAATTCAAAAAAACAAGTCAATATAGCTATCATGAGCTCCTGATTGCTTGTTTGGGTTCAATTATGCAACAATTATTGCTTGTTTGGGTTCAAATTATGCCACAATTATTGCTTGTTTGCTTCCACAGAATATAATATAGCTATAAACTGTTCAAACACTCATCTTATTTTAACATCTACATGTTTTGCGTTTAGTGTTGATACATGTTTAATTGTTGAATTTAGTTCAACAGTCTAAATTGAGTTAATGATAATATATGTGTCGACAATAAATGTGTATAAGTACTTAGCATTGCTAATAGGACAAATGTATCAAACTTTAGGTAAAGCAATATCACCGTAACATTTATATACTTTAACGGGAGCTTCAAGAACGGGATCTTAGACAGCCGTGCGGTTAGCTGTTATGTTACGTTTGGCTTCTAAGTCTTTTCCATGAGTTACCATTAATGTGTGTCCTTGTTCAATTTTTGGAGTGACCAAGTTTGTATTTAAATTTTTACTAGTTAATTATATATGACAACAAGGTAAAAGTCAAACAAGGTGAATCTCTTGAGTGTGACCGTTCTTGCTTAATTGGTTTGTACTTTGTAGGGTGTTCGACCGTTCGTTGAGCTATCAACGGCTACGATGATGGTATCATCTCTAGACTTTGAGGAGTCGTTGGATTTCAGTGACTTCTCAAATTACCCGCGAGCCTCGTCCCTCCGATTCGACCCCGCCTCAATCAAATCAACGGCCAAGGTCGGCTCTTGCTCATCCTCTCGTTTCTCCTTCACCGTCGCTCAGCATCAGTTCGACTCTCTCAAGCCTTGGTACCTCAGCCTCGCAGACACGTCAGCATCCAAAGTAGGCCCCACCACACCCTCCCATCTGGGACCCGCGCTCATCTCTCCGCTAAACGCCCGGTCCTTCTCCTTCGCATCCCCCGCCGCCAGAACACCACGTGGAACAATCCACGGCTACGGCAACTCCGCTGCCATGAGAAAAAGCCTCTTCCCGTCGACCCCACTCCCCCAACGGTGCTCCGGCAGCGAGACCAGCAGAACCCCTCACCACAACCAGCCGCCGCGGACCCCACGCCCCTCGTTCCTCCAATCGCCGGCCATGTTCTTCCGCAGGGAGAGCCACGCCAGCAGGACGGAGAAGTCCCGGGAGTCCTTCGCGCCGTTCTTGAAGTTCTACAGGAGGCCGTACGACGAGATGATCTACAGGTCAAAGATGCGGCCTCCACTGGGCGGACTCATCTCCATCGTCTCTCCCCACATCAGACGCCGCCACGTGTCCGTATCTCAACGATTCTGAACCCAGAGAAAGGGAAGAGAAGTACATAGATTTTGTTAAGTTAAACAAGGAGTCTCCTTTGGCGCGAGGAGTAATAATTGATTAATTATTTCGCCAGGGGAAGAATTTTCTCTGGATCTCTTCTATCAAATTCACTTATCACTTAATTTGGATCCTTAAAATTTAATTCAACGGTTAAAATTGTTATAACTTTTAAATGGATAATCTGTTTGTAACCGTTGAATCAGATTTCAAAGATCCGAATTGATTGATTGGGTGAATTTGATGGAAGGGATCAGGAGAGGATCCCTTTCCTTTCGCAAAGTCCAACTCTCCTCGTGCATTAAAGTACCGAGACGACGACGTACTAGGCAAGGCGTGAGAGATTGTGCACCACGGTCTAATTTTGAAATGTGTAGGGGTTTTAATTTTAATTTTTCACAAAGTCTTAAGTTTTTAGGGTTTCGAAGGGCAACAAAGCTTGGGAACAAGATAGCGTGGTCGACACGGTGAAAACTGCATTGGAACCCATATGCTGTAAAACAAGGAAGAAAAAAAAAGAAGTCATCAAGTGATTAGGAACAAAAAAAAACCTTTGTTTATTTCAATTCAAACTTTGATATATATAAATGTATTTATTTGTTTTATTTTTTGGTGTTGTGGAATCTTTTGGGTGTTGAATTTTGGAGTCTTGTTCTTGTATGATTTGGTACTTAATATTTATATGTTTTTTGTTTTTGTTTTTGGGGTCTCAAACTCTTTATATTATATTTAACGTGAGCAGAAATGGTAGGCATATGTGTCGGGTTTTGTTGTTAAGAAGTCAAAGTGTGGTGGCTACGTGCCTACATTTGTTTTTCTTTTCACTTCAAGCAAAGTCGTATACTTTTTGATAATATATCTGTATGCAAGTGGTGATGTGAGTGTGGAGGGAGTGAGTGGAGTTTTGGGAATGTAATTAGATTTTGTAAACAGGGTGATTAAGGAGTACCTTTTTAAATAGGGATTGCATTTTAATTTTTACAGTAGCAAAAACGGAGTCGATATAGGACAATCGTAGTGACCATGTATTCATTACATCACTGTGAATCTCTTATACATTTCACTATTGTTCCTTTTTTTCTCTAGAATACGAGGGCCTTATGCAGTAAGTAAATAGTTCTTACTTCTTACAAGGGTGCTCTCGTCTTACTTTTGTTACAATAGAACAAGATACCTGCTAGAAGAGACTCGTTCAGTTTTTCAGCAAAGAGGCAAATCATGTAAAGATTTGTAACTTTAGAATCGTAAGGTGGTAATTTATAAAATGTAGGGGCTAAGTATTTACCGTCTCCAAACTATAGAGGTGCAAATTCTTATTATTGTATTTTTCTAATTTTCTTGTGGTTGGGGGTGCCGTTTTGTCGAGTACCAATTGTCCTCAGGAGGTACCGGCGTTCGATTCCACAGGAGATGACGTTAGAGTGTGGGAGTCCATCTGTTTGGAACTTATATGGCTTTTTTCCAGTGCACTGTATTTTACTGAGATCGGTTTCCACCGTTGAGATTTGCAAGTCGATTCACGCTTGATTTCGTATGGATTTACTGCTAAAGAATATAAACTAGAGGACTTAGTTTTGGTGAATTGTTTTCTGAAATTTTTTAGGAGCTGACATCTGGCAACCATCGTTTATATGTTTGAACTTATTATATGAAGACAAGTTGGTACTGCTACTGTTGAAGGTTTGGAGTTTGATCTGTGCAGTTTTTTGGAGTTTGATTGTGTCCCTTTCATTTACCTTTGTGAGTATTTTGGATGAACGTGGACAGACTTGCCATATGCAGTACGTAACACTGACTTTCTTTAGGGCAATTTGAGTTTAAATATTAAGTGCTGCAGTTTTTTTTTTTTATTCAAAATATATCTAATCTTGATTAATCTAAACTCTAAGAGGGAGAGTCGAAATTAGGTGCAACGAAGGAGAATATTGTTAAGCAACTTGGCTAAATCCAACAAAGTAGTTTTTAGCGAAGATACGATCTAATCTAAAATATTTGTGACTTAAACAAAACTAATCGGTAAAACCAAGTAGTTCAAGCGAAAAGAAAAACAATTATATTTGCTTTGTCTGAAAAGTACAAATGTTAGTACTTAATATGAACTTTGCCATGCAGAGTTGAGCGATTACACAACAGTTATTAAGATTGATGTGCTCTCTCTATACATACGAGTTCGATCTCTCCTATATTAGTCAAAAGTAGGAACCTTTGATCTTAACTCAATCAACCTTTCAAATTTAAGAATATATCAATCATACTATTCTAATTTGTAGTTAATGGACTTTCCTATTACACTAATGCATCCAAACCAACACAAAAATTGCAAACTAAAGCCATTACATGTACAACTGGCAACTATTTTCTCAATTTTTTAATATTTGAAATAGGTGAACGCGTCTTTAGGTTTCTATTTTGCATTATTTATGAGGATTTAAACTGTGCATCGCAATTTGTACATCATTGTAGTTAAATTAATCACATATTATATCGAATTTCAGTGTTGCTATTGACTACCTTATTTATTTTTCTCATTTTGACTTGAACATATATTGCATCAAGTTAACTGCTTATGGCTTTAGAGTTCAGCTCCTAGATTGTGGGTGGAGTCCAAAACCTGAGACATATAAGCCATAAGCTTCACCACAGCTACAAAATATCTAAAACCCTAAACCCTCCAAATAAATTACTCATTCTAAATCCTCAAACCTCTATTTCACATTCTAAACTAACATGGAAAATTCCTAAAACAACAAACACCAAAACCTAATCACTTAGGTTTCTCTCCTCGTCTTGGTTTGTTAAGTCGTTCTTTCTCTTTTCCATTGTTGAACTTGAAGCCACATCATGCCTCTTTGGGATAGTACTGTAGAGAGTTAGTAGCTTTGTGAAGGCTAAGTTTATCATTTTGCCCAAAATCTCCTTTGCTTGCACCAAATCCCTCTCCATCTTTGGCTACCTTCTCCATTTTCTTCCTTGATTTCCTGCGCGAGCTTCAAATGGTAAAGTTCTTCCACCACGTTAAAATGAGGTGTGCGGCCTAAGGTCAGACTCTATCAACCCATAAATCTAGGCAAATTGGTTGTGTTTGAAGCATTTTGGTTGGTTTGTAAGGAAACTTGTTGGGATATCTCTCATGACCTTCCATGTGAAACTAGAGTTGTGGGCCTTGATTTTGGTTCTCCCAAGTAGCCCAAAATCTCCACAAGCTCGAATCCCACGTAGGCCCAATAGACTTTTCGGAACCCTTCACGCCACAACCCGCTTGGCAATCTTCGTTATGTGGCTTGGCCCACTTAAGCGTGTTGGGTGAATAGCAGTTTGGTGTGTTTCGAATTAATCTGTTAATATATTAATACTATAAACTTATTTCAATTTGGCTTGGCATGATCAATACACATGGTTTTGCATGGGCTTAGAGTGAGTTTTTCGAATATCCGAATTATGAATTATCATTCCTTTTGGAGGGGCATGAATGTGAATTTGCATACTCCTCATTTTGCACTCTACTCATGAATTTGAGCTTTGGTTTTCTACGAATATATAATGACTAAGCTTCCAAATATAATTGGGTTTTTCAGTGAAATTTTTGGGTTTCCTGCGACATTGCGTTGTTGTTTCCCAAGTCTCAAGTTGCTTCATGTTATTAGAGATCTTGTATTAGGTGATTCCTCATTGGAAAAGCTTTTCTGTAAATCCCTTGTTCTTGAAGATTTGGACATACATCCATTTTTCGGAAGAGATGCAATGAATTTCAACATATTTGCTCCTGAATTAAAGACTTTAAGAACAACTGTGAAGGATATAGAGTTGTCAAACAATTTATTTGTCAATGCCTCAAATCTTGAAAAACTTTGTGTCATGGGGTTTGCATCGTCAAATTACTTTCTGGAGAATCCGAAAGCTTTAGTCAAGACTCAAGATCAAACTTGTTATCGGTGATTAAATAGACAATGCAATTGCTGCCCATGCCGACCGTGTTACTGCATTCTTGGCAAAATTTCCAGTTTAGGCACGTCTCCTGTTAATTTTTCGGGTCTGGGGTTTGTACAGCGGGAAGTCCTAGTTGAGTTTCTTGACAAGTCACCTAATGTCGAACATCTCGTGTTAAAGTTGGAAGACTCGGCGGATGGTTCAAGCCCTTCAATCCACAAGAGTTTTTTCCTGTTTGTTTGTCCTCGCAACTCAACTCAAGACCAGCTCTGTGAAGGGATTAAAGGGACTACAGGGTGCAATGGAAGTGGTAAAGTACTTCTTAAAGTACAGTGAAGTTCTGAAGAAGATGACCATTTCTACTTGGTGGTGCTTCTGCTGTTGGGGTTTATTCTATGCAGTTTTTTTTTTTTTTTTTTTAAAAAAGTTTAAATGCGACTTCTTTTGTTTTTGTGAATCAACTTTTCATGGATGTATTCTTACCACATTTTTATAACAAATTGCATCACCTTTGTATCACCTTTGTATTAAAAAAATGGTATCAATACGATCTTTAAGACGTGGTTTTACACTTAGCCTTTTATTAAGCATTTTTGCGTACGCGCCCGTTGGTGCTTTGCAGGATAGAGGAATATGTGTTTCGACACGCAGTGCTCTGCAACTGGTAAATCGTAAGGCAATCATTTTGGTGCCATCTAAATCACTTAGAAAATAGAAAATGTTAATCTGATAATTTATCAAACTATTTGAGCAGAAGCTGCTCAATTTTAGAAATACCCCAGCAAATGGTTCTCTTCCACCTTCTTCCCCTCGCCTTCGTAGACGATTATTAGTGCTTCAGTTTGATTATCATGGGCAGTTGTGAAAATCATATCTTTTTGTGCTGGCATTGCTGTGTTTCTAGGTATGATAGGCACAAAGTTGTTTCCATCAGCTCGAATCCCAATGGCGAGAGGGGTGGCTTGAATTGTAAGCAAGTCCAAACTACCAAAGGGATCGCTAAGACCTGATGCCACCGCTCCTTCTAGTGCCGCTCCAGTGACAGCAGCTTCCAACTGGTTCATCCCTTTGTCCAGCTCCTCCTTTTGACAAATGCTCATGACAAGACTTCTTATCTTTGGAATATATGAGCATCCACCAACAACTATTACATCGCTCACATCCTCGGTATCAACCTTTGCATCGTGCAAGCACTGGCTTATGAGGCTTGCGCACTTATCAAACACTGCTCGGTTAACTTCCTCAAATTCCTCACGATCCACAACCTTACATATATTTGTTCCATTTCCCAAGTCAACATCAATCTGGACACTTGTTTGGGAGGAGAGATTGTGGATTGCCTCCTGTGTTGCAACTCGAAGAATGCCTGCTGATTTTATGTCATCAAGTCCGTGGCTAGTTAAAAGAGTCTCGGAATCCGGCAACAGATGACGCATCATATTCTGAAGCAAGTCTTCCCCTCCAACGGCAGATCCTGCTAAGGCTTTTATTTGGGAAACTCCTCCAGCTGTAGCAGTAACAGCTACATCGCAGAATCCAGCACCCATGTTGAAGATTAGAGCAATCTTCTCAGATCCGGTGTTTACGTTCTGATTTGAAATCTGTTGTGCATATAACAGTGCGACGGCAGTTGGTTCAGGCATCAGTCTGAGTACATGAAGGCTAGCCATGGCACAAGCTCTTTCAATACGAGTCAGCTGGAATCGGCTGAATGAAGCTGGAATGGTCAGAACAACATTCTTTATGGGTAGCTTTAGCTCGATTTCTGCCATTGCCTTGAGTTCCACCAAGAATATTGCCAGAACTTCTTCAGGAGTGGTTGATCTCCAAACATTGTTCACCAAGGCTGCGATCAGTGGGCGCACCCCAATGCCCAATGTTTGTACTAAAAAGGGGAGGCTTTGGCTTGACTGGACAACTGGATCAGTGTCAACCCTGCCAATTAATCGTTTCATGTTGAAGATTGAAGATCCAGATAACATCTCGTGCTCACTGGAGAGTTGATAGCTTACTCCTCCTGAAGGGTTTTCATTCTTGAATGTGACATACGACCGCATCATTTTCTGGTTTCTACCGTTCCCAAGGAGCTCAACCTGGGAGCCATTCCAGACCGCAACACTGCAATGTGAAGTGCCAATGTCAATCCCAATAGCGGTTTCAGGAAAAGGAGAAGACGATTTTTCCTCTCCAGTGGTTTCACTATCAGATGCCACTGTGTATGCTGGCTCAGCCATCCCTGCATTTCAAAAATTGCAAATGGATTAAGAGCAGGTGATGAAAACTAAGAGATGAGAAGAAAAGAGAGAAAAAAAGAAGATTAAAGTCCTTCCTAAATGAGGAAACATTTGTATGTGGTTGGAACCACTTAAAAAATGCAATTCAAGTTCTACTTCTCCCCAGATTGTGCTGCCCAATCATCCATTTGAACTAGTTTACCCAAAGCAATGCCTACGAATCTCGTGGTTTCATGTACAATCACGATCTCTGCTATCTACCATACTCTATCATCCTATATTAGCATTCTCGATCCTGTTTTCTTACGATTTAACACGGCGAAAAAAAAAATTGATTCTGTTTTTCCATTTGAGCATGTGTTGAGTTAATTCCTAGTTGGAACATGTTCCGAAAGTTACACTCAAAAAATTAAAAACTCGAGAAACCAACAAATCTAAGCTGGGAACATCAAATCCTAAAAGACCTGCTGACACCTCTTGGCTTTTGTAATATACAGACAGAATTGGGAAAATATAGCTCATGCAGGCCTTCTCACAAACACCTCTTAGGCAACTTACCCATCTCACACTTGTTGGTAGAAACATGAAAGTAAAATAAATAAAAAAAACCACAACCCCACATATTTTACTTGAAACCCCAACAAAATAGGTCAAAAACTTGGCAAGAAAACAAAAATTTAGAACAATAAAGATAGAAACCAGAGAGAAGAGCCTCTTCCAATTTCCAGAAAGCAAAAACAATTTGTTGGGTGGTAATAAAAGGTGTTTTTTAAGTCAAAAGAAAACAGAAAAAACAAGTGCATGCATTGCTACTTACAGGTACACAGAGAGAGACATAGCTAGCTAGCATGGCTATTAATTATAGGAAAATAAAATGAAGCTAATTGTGTACAGAGGAAGTAAGGGACTTACAGTAGAGTGAGAGATAGAAGAGCACCAACGATCAGTGAGGGATTACAGCAGAAACAAGGACCGCTTCGGCTCACAATTTAGAGAGAGAGAGAGAGAGAGAGAGAGAGAGAGAGCAACTTCTAGAGCTTCCTAGAGTTTAAAGCTGGTCCTTTGAAATTGTGTAATGGAGAGGTTAGGAAGTGAGAATAGTGTGTGTATTACGAGAAGAGTCCAGAGCTTCTGCAACGTTACATGGGTTGGGATCGCCGACCAATTTTGGGATCAGCTTTTCAGCCCAAGCCCAACCCTAGAGATAAGCAGTTTTAAACAAGAAAAGCAGTGGAACTCCTATAAATACTATCATTCAAGTAGACCTGGTAGTTTCTGACACGACACGGTGATACGACA
>JADOBS010300641.1:0-10974 GCA_015708375.1 Cydonia oblonga | reverse complement strand
CATGTAGTTTATAAAATATTATCTAAAAATTTGACATTTCTAGCATTACTAAAAAAAAAAAAAAAAAGAGAGTCCTCAAAGCAGAAAAAAAGGGGTATTGGAAAGGCTGTGTTATTATTTTGGAATTGTTAATATTTTGGGTAATTTTGATGTTGGGCGTTTGTTTGCTTTTGCTTAACCTTCCCCCGCACTGGATGATGAGATAATGATGTCTCCAAACCTCAATTCAAAATGCTGGACACCAAGCTCAATAGAGAGAATAAGAGAGTGAGTGTGGGTCCGTGTTCGCGCATTTTTCGAGTCGTGTAAGATGTCGTATTCGAAAGCAGTTAAACATTGTGATAATTGGTGCTGTTGAAATTCAAAAGATATCAGGCGAGTTTTGAGTCATAGAACATGTTCGAAACAGTCACTCGTTGTGAGTTAAAAAAGAAAATACGCAATTTCTTTTATTAACTCGTTATTGGTTTCAGTTGGAATTTTATAGATAGTCATACTTGTTTCGAGTAGGATAATATGTTACAACTCAAATTTCATCAACGCTGTAAGTTAAAAAAATATATAAAAAATAAAAATGAATGTTTAAATAATCCTACCCTAACTAGAATTATATAAACATTCGTGCCGATTTCGGGCCATATAACGGCCACCCAATATGTGGGGTTTAGAAAAGAGAAAAGAAGCCATATTCTTCTCTATGTGATAGTGGTTCCAGTTGGAATTCTATAGAAACCAACTCCAGTCCAATCAATTTTTCCTTTTCCCTTTTTTTTTTTATTTTCTTTTTTAATGGGTGCAGGGTTTTTGTCCATGAAAATAGAAAATGCATCACCATTGATGCTCCTTTTTGGGTTCACAGAAGTGTGGGTGGTAGAAAGAGCCCTGATTCAGAAAAGGCCAATTCTTTCCCTCTTATCTCCTTGATGATTCTGCAGAGGTTGCCCAAATAATAACACTGCTCTGGCTCATCAGCTTCTTGGTTTGGCATGATTGGTAGCCCCTCTTCAGGAAAAAAAGGTGTAAATTTGATGGGTTTTTCAAGCTTCCCAGATGTAAACATTTGAACTTGAAAGTGAAAAAAGCAGTGGAATTTGGAGCTGGGTTCCTGAAAGCTGAAGTGGGTTCCATGCAATTTCACATCTTTATTTAGATTTTTCACTAAAGCATTGTTCTTGATGTGTTTTCTGAGCTGGGTTTGCTGAATATTTTGCTGGGTTTTCAGCATTTGGTGGTCAGATTTTGATGACTAGTTGTGCTGAGGCTTCCAGAAATCTCTGTGGAGTTACATTAGCATGTATCTGAATTGTAGGGTATTCTCTGGTTTTAATGGCAGATTGCCCTTCAATCTTGACTTGAATAAGGCAATGGAGGCTTTGTATGGGAGTAGCTGTACTAGAAGATGGAGAGGAAAGGTTCTAATTCTGGGGCTTCTGTGTTTTGTTACAATCATTTGGGGTTTCATGAGTTTCAATGATGGAAGTTTGGGGATGAGAGAGAAAGCTCCAGATATGGGTGGACAGAAAGCTTGGATCCTGCAGCGGCATTTCAATATCAGCAAGTCCCAGGTTCTCGCTTTCGCTTCTTTGTTCTCCGAATCAGATCAGGTAATGTGCTCATGGCTTTTCTTAAACTTGCATCTATAAGCACTTGCTTTTCTCATTTAGTCTATTTCGTTTTGCAGCTTCAAATTGTTGAGAAAGTGCTTTACTTTAGAAATTTCTTATTTTGGTTTATGAATTGGAGTGGACAAACCGCTTTGAATTCGAAGCGGAAACATGTTAACTGAATTCAAGAAATTGTTTGGATATCCAGAAGTTGAATTGAAATCAATTTTGTTAATCTTCTACTAGACATAATTTGGTGTCTTAGTTTTGTGTATTTGTTTTAGCGTAATCGATTAACCCCTTTAATAAAAGTTTCGAGCTGTATCCAAATACTTCAGTGTTCTTCTTCTTCCGAAGTTAGATTTACGATGAATTAATGCTTTTCGATAACTATCAGCTGATATAATATGATGAATCTAATGTGGTTCGATGCTCCAAAAAAATTGTGTATCAACTAACCCTTATAGTGTTATGTTATGATGCTGTAGCTCTACTTTTCTAGCATCGATAGGTAGCAATTGAATAGTGAACTTTTGATCAATTGATTTCACCACTTATTTTTCCGGTATGACAAGATGACACTTTAAGCATTCATATGTAATGTGCTTGAGACCGTTTCTGTGTATCAAGAGGGGAAAACTGCAAAGTTATGAGAAAAAGCTTTTACGTGTCCCCTTTTTTCTACTTCTTCTCACTAGTCTCCGTGCATTGCAGATAACATCCATTGAATGTACCAAAGAACCAGGACCGCGAATGATGTTAAGTAATGTCATTTCCTGTTCTCTGAGGGTGCTATGTTCAGATGAGGAGGCAGAAAATGAAGAAGCCAAGGACCAATGCCTGGTTCAAGATGAGAACATGCCCAAGAAGCGTGATGTATCATTGCTTGAGGACAAATCCATATCATGCACCACGCAATCTACAGTTTCAGCAAATAGGAGTTTTGGAAAGGTATAACTTTGATGCTTAGACTGAACTATGGTTGTGTTGAATTGTCAATGTTACAATTTAGGTTCCGTTATTGCCATCGATGTTATGGGTACTGATACTTTACGTGACGTGAGTCACGTCAACCCCTTTCCTAATACATTTAATGGGGGAAAAAAGTAAAATGTTAGCCAGGTTCAACACTGGAAAAGCTCAAATGAAGAAATATATTCTATGACGATTTCCTGTAGGAACTTCCTGTCACAATTGCATATATATTTCTTCCCTATTTGAGTTGGTGCTGTGATGCCATGCCAGGACCATGCATCTAATACGCATACTAAAACCCTAATTTGTGTTTTCAGTGTGTGAAGAGGTGTAAAGGTGATAACTTTTCTGTGCAAAAAACTAACTTTTTAATGTAAATAATTTGATTCCATGTTACTACTCTGGAAAGAACAAATGCTAAACTCTTCGGTGATGGTTCAAAATATCTAAATGGTTTTTTGTTCTTTGATTAGAAGAATTTGGGTTCTGTGGCACAGGAGTGTGCAAAAGAGGACTCGCAGTTGCTTTGTACATTGGTAATACGATGGTGGTGGGCTTTTGTTGGAATGATCATGTGCTACAAACTGTGTGGTTTTTCTAAGAAATTTTGGAGGCATAAAAAACAGAAGGTGGTTCAAAAGGTTCAAGAGCAGCCATTGCCTCGGAGGAAGCAGCCAGAGAAACTGCAACAGCAAGCCCAAAAGCCTTCTAAGGTTGCTGGCACATGGAGGACGAATCTACTTATAGTATTTATCATATTTGGCTGCATTACATCATTGTGGTTACTGTGTCACTTATGGGCAAGAGATCATTTGTGGAGGAAAGATACACTTTCCAACATGTGCGATGAACGAGCCCGGATGTTGCAGGATCAGTTTAATGTGAGCCTGAATCATGTTCATGCTTTAGCTATTCTTGTATCCACCTTTCACCATGGGAAACATCCTACGGCAATTGATCAGGTAATTTTTGTATCTACCTTTAGGTAAGTAATTTGCCCCCCTAGATACGCCAGCTTAGTAAGCGCTTTGAGCAGGCAATTCAAGGATTTTATAATTTATCCAACTCTATTGGGTTATTTAGTGGTTTAACCTTGTACATTTCTTTCTTTCCACAGAAAACATTTGGTGAATATACAGAGAGAACATCTTTTGAGAGACCCCTTACAAGTGGTGTTGCTTATGCTTTAAAAGTTACTCATGCTGAGAGGGAACATTTTGAGAAGGAACATGGATGGACAATAAAAAAAATGGAAACTGAGGACCAGACTCTGGTCCAAGATTTTATTACGGAAAGCTTGGCCTCTGCGCCTATTCAAGATGAATATGCGCCTGTGATATTTTCTCAAGAAACTGTGTCCCACATTGTCTCTATTGACATGATGTCCGGAAAGGTTCGATTTGTTAGCTTTTGACTTCAAGATTTGCTCTCCCTCTCTCCTTTCTCTCCACTCTGATTTTGTTAACATTTTATTTATGAGCCTCTTTATCTGTGCCACATGCCTCAGACTAACCATTACTACCATCACCTCCCTTGTTCTTGTGTACCCTTCATGCCAAATTAAACCTGTACAAGAAGCAAGAGATAGTACATTGATAAATTCATGACAATGCTGCTCATTGATGTCACTAGACCATAATTCAACCTGCACAATTCAAAACTTATCAGCCGCTTCAAAAATTTACATCTACAAGCCATTCTTGCAAAAGCATATTATATTGTCCAGTTACCATTCTTATAATGCTAATGTGAAATATTGGTAATTATATAGGAAGACCGTGAGAACATCTTGCGAGCAAGGGCAACTGGAAAGGGAGTACTGACATCCCCGTTTAAGCTATTGAAATCCAATCACCTGGGAGTTGTACTCACATTCGCAGTCTATAATGCTGATTTGCCTCCAGATGCCACACCAGAGCAACGTATTCAAGCTACTGTGGGGTAAATTTGTGGAGTTTTCTGGATTTCTATAACATGGCTTTGACTTAAGTTTTTAAAATTATTTTGTGTCTAATATCTACAAGCTGAAATTGATTCATATACTGGTGCTTTCATAAATAGGTATCTAGGTGCATCTTACGATGTTCCATCGCTGGTGGAGAAGCTCTTGCACCAACTTGCCAGCAAGCAAACAATTGTTGTGAATGTTTATGATACAACTAATGCATCTGCTCCGATCAACATGTATGGTACTGATGTTGTTGATACTGGCCTGTTGCACACTAGCAACCTTGATTTTGGGGATCCACAACGCAAACATGAAATGCACTGCAGGTTAGATTTCATACAACATTAATTATTCATATCAGCCAAAGTATGTGGAATTCCTCTTCTTTTTCTTTTCCTCCAATCCAATACAGTTCTCTTTCGGTTGCAGGTTTAAGCACAAACCTCCGTTTCCTTTGATAGCAGCAAGTGCATCAATAGGAGTCCTAGTCATTACCTTGCTAGTTAGTCATATTTTTTATGCGGCCATAAGCCGAATAGCAAAAGTGGAGGCAGACTATTGTGAGATGATGAAACTCAAAGTTCGTGCAGAAGCTGCTGATGTGGCCAAATCTCAGGTATTTTTTTTCATTAACTATAACAATTTGCTATGATTGGAAGGTTCTCTCATAAAATTGTCTGTCCCCAGTCTAAAAAAGTCCCAATTGTTTACTTATTTGTCTATTTTATAATGCTTCTTTATCAACCTGTGGCTGAACATCTCTCTATTTTGCAGTTCCTTGCAACTGTTTCCCATGAGATCAGGACACCAATGAATGGTGTTTTAGGTAAAGTAGTAGAAGTTCTTCAGTGAAACATTCCATATCGTGCAAAACTTTCAAGGTTACATAATCTGATGATATTTTCAATCAAAATCCAGGCATGCTGCAAATGCTGATGGACACCGATCTAGGTCCAAACCAACAGGACTATGCTGAGACTGCTCATGCTAGCGGGAGAGAATTGATATCGCTGATAAATGAGGTTCTTGATCAGGCAAAAATTGAATCAGGCAGGCTGGAACTTGAAACCGTACCTTTTGATTTGCGTTCAGTGCTTGATAATGTTCTATCACTTAACTCAGGAAAATCTAATGAGAAAGGAATTGAGGTAAAAACAACTTTTAACCTTTGTGTTTGGTGTATTCTTCTTTGGTTGTTACTGATATCAGTTCTTGTGGTTCGGGTTTTGTTTTGGGTGATAAAAAGTTGGCTGCTTATGTTTCCAATATGGTACCTGAAGTTGTCATTGGTGATCCTGGACGCTTTCGGCAGATAATTACAAATCTTGTTGGAAATTCAATTAAGGTTAGATATTTTCCTACTACTGGTTTGGTGATAACGACTTCCCTTTTTTCTGACTTATATTGAAATGAAAGGCTACCAGGTGCTAATAGAAATATAGTTGAACTTGTACATGGTTAGATCCTCGGTCTCCATGAATTATGCTAAAAGGCAGATTAATCAGATGATTACGCTTAGAACTATCTTTAAGGTTGTTTCACTTTTAATACTGTTTACTGGTTTCATTATGTACTCATTATGCTAATTTGTTTAAACTGTAGTTCACCCATGACAAAGGACACATATTTGTCTCAGTGCATCTGGTGGATGAAGTGAGGGCCCCACCTGATCATATGGATGAAGTTCTAAGACAAGGCTTGAACTTAGTTGGAGACGTCTCAAATAAAACTTATAATACCTTGAGTGGCTTTCCCGTTGTTAATAGATGGAAAAGCTGGGAAGGTTTTAATTTAATACGCAGCACAACTCCAGAGGAATCTGATATGATCAAATTACTAGTAACAGTTGAGGATACAGGTGTAGGAATCCCGTTAGATGCGCAAGATCGCATTTTCACACCTTTTATGCAGGCTGATAGCTCCACGTCTAGAACTTATGGCGGTACTGGAATAGGATTGAGCATTAGTGAACGTCTGGTAAATCTCATGAGTGGGGAGATAGGGTTTGAAAGCGAACCTGGCACTGGCAGTACCTTTTCATTTACGGGATCTTTTGGGAAGGGAGAAATAAGTTCCCTAGAGACAAAGTGGCACCAGTATGAACCAGCTGTCTCAGAGTTTCAAGGACTGAGAGCATTGGTAATAGATAATAAAACCATCCGAACTGAGGTCACGAAATACCATATGCAGAGATTGGGAATATCTGTGGATACAGCGTCCTGTCTGGAATCAGCGTGCGTTTATCTATCTAGTGCCGGCAACACCAGGTGAATTTTACCTTTTCAATATAGTTTATATTGTAGTCGGTTTTATGTCCTGAAACAAATCATTGAAGACTCGAGGTCTAAACAATTTTCTGTTGCATTTAATTACTGTGAACATGATAAAAAGATTTTCCTGCTACGATTAGAATTCACAGCATCAACCACTTCACAGCTTTACAATTTTCTCCACTCTCTTTCACTTCTCTAAGAAAGTGATTTTGGTTACGTGTAGTACCTTAAACAACTTTTCTTTAAAGTGATTTGGGACAAGAAAAACTAGATACTTATTGTTCATACAACTAACGATTTTACTTAAATTATGCAAGGAAAAAGGTAAGTGGTACTAATAAGATAAAGTTTGACTAATAACAGTAGAACTTGGGTTTGATGTTTCTAATGCATTGTTAACTGTCTTTTCGTGCAGTCTTTCCACACAGTTGGCCATGGTTGTCATTGACAAAGATGTTTGGGATAAAGAAGCTGGTATTATATTACATCATTCAATTAAAGAGCACAGGAAAAACAATGTGGAATCCCTCATAAACCTTCCGAAGATACTTCTCTTGGCTACCTCCATCACCCCTGTTGAATGCAATGTAGTAACATCTTTGGGTCTTGTAGATAAAGTATTGACAAAGCCACTTCGGTTAAGTGTCTTAATCGCTTGCTTTCAAGAAGCCCTTGGAAGTCGTAAGAAGAGGCTTCTAAATGCAAACAAACCAACTCTTGGAAAGTTACTGAGAGAGAGAAGAATTTTGGTGGTGGATGACAATGTAGTAAACAGAAGAGTGGCAGAAGGTGCTTTAAAGAAGTATGGAGCAATTGTCACCTGCGTGGAGAGTGGAAAGGCTGCTTTGTTGAAGCTTAAGCCACCCCACAACTTTGATGCTTGCTTTATGGATCTCCAGATGCCAGAAATGGACGGGTAATCAATCTGCCCGCTCTTCACTCTCTAATCAAATGGCTCTCTAGCTTGGATTGCATTTTTAACTGTCTATAATCGTGCAGGTTTGAAGCGACTCGGCTCATCCGTGGTATGGAGAGTGAGGTAAATGAGAAAATTGCAGCTGGGGAAGCATCAGTTGAGATATTTGGCAATGTCGAAAATTGGCACACGCCAATATTGGCTATGACTGCTGATGTGATTCAGGCTTCAAATGAAGAGTGCATGAAATGTGGGATGGATGATTATGTGTCAAAGCCATTTGAAGAAGACCAACTGTATTCAGCAGTGGCACGTTTCTTTGAGTCTGGTTAATCAAGAGGGACTCCTATTGATGTGGTTTTTCGTGGATGCCATAGTGTCGTGGGCTCTCCAGTTAACACTGAGCCGCCCGGGCCCTGCCATGACCTGGTTGAGAGACTAATTTCCTAACTTCCAACCACGGTAATTTTCTAGTCTCTCTTCTGCACATGTCAAAATATGTCATAACGCCTGCACCCCGCTGTTTTCAGTTGTTTCAGAAATGGTTTAATCACAACTCGTTTTGCTTTTCTTTCAGGAACACTGCGCATTGGGCCATGGAGAATGTTTTCGTGTATGTGTGCATACTGGGAGACTGGCTGCCATCACTCGATCAAATACCATATGATCATCTGCCAAGCAAATTAAGAGAAATGGCCTTCGGTACATGCCCTCTGCTCTTGTTTGTAGATTAGTGTCCGCCTTCCGCTTCCACCCAAATTTTTTTCCCTCCATTATTTGTATATTCTCCATTGTAGTAGTAGGTCGGGAATAAGAACAATGTAGTGCCAAAATCATCCATTTTTTGAACTCTGATGAGATGAATGAATCTTTCATCTTCTCGGTGTTAGTAGAAGGTTGCAAGCTAATAAACCCGACCCCGTGAAGGATGAAAGGTTATTTGTTCATTTTATCAGAGTTGATGATGGCTTCTTTGACATTCTACGCGTTGAGGGAGATCGAAGAAAGTACGAAAGACTGTTGATAATCGGAGATTGAGAGCGTGTGCACTTAAGAGTTAGGTCTGAGAATGTGGTAGCCTTGTTTTTCTTGAAATTTTTTGTGGATGTATATAATTGTATTTGTGTGTATATGTATTATGTAATGAAGATCGTGTTGTAGGGGCATCATCAGAGCACCACTGAGTGTAAAATATATGCGTCTCCTGTAATGCATATTTGCTTTCTCCATTGATATTGCCAAAAACTGATATGTAGGGTTCGTTTGATCGACTATTTTTGTTTTTAGTTTTCACTTGTTTTGCTTGAGATGTGAAAAAAGTATATAAAAGAACGAGGGAAGACGACGGGTGCTGAGAGAGGGAGAGAAAAGAACAAAGAATGAATGAATGAATGAAAACGTCGTCTTGAAAGAAAAAAAATTTGGAATAGTTTTTGGTTTTCAATTTTGCGTACCCTTAATTATATATATATTTTTTACATCTCTTCTAACATTCTTCCTCCACTCTTTTTATTATTAAACCGATATACAAGCAATATTCAGAACTTGTGTATGGTTTAGAATTTTAGAAGAGGGGGGATTCAAATTGAAGAGAAGGATATTTGAACTTAGATACAAGCAAAGAACACCGTTGGCTTGACCAATTGGCCTAACCAATTGCTTGCCTCCTAAGGAACAACTTATTTAACATGGTAATCACTCAACCACAAACATCATCAAAATTTCAGTATCCGTACATAGCTACTTTATATCAAAATATGAAGCTCGCTAAAACTATAGAAGCAAGAACTCAAAGAAGCTAAACTAACGCAGACAAAAACCGCACAAACAACTAAAATTCCCGCACAACCACAATCAAACATTATCTGTATCGGAGCCCATTATTTGGGTACTACTTGAACGTAATACAACATAAAACTGAATTAAGATTAACATTTTCAGAAGAAAGAGGAAAAAAAAGAGAGTTAAAATCTCTCGGTCTCAAGGTGGCCCTCACCAGTCGCCATTGCCGCCACTTCTTCCTTATTTTCTCATCACGGTTACAGGCCTTACATGGACACCTGCGTCTTAGCATTTTCTTAAAACAGCCATAACATTGATACTTGATCTCTCGAGAATCCATTCGTAATGCAAGAGAGAGATGGAGAACGGATGCGGATGCGGTTGCGGTTGCTTCAAGGCTTTGAGAGTAATCAACAATTTGACAACTACATACTGAGCTAAACTGGTTATATGCCACTAAGCATATATATTATCTGAAATAAAAAACCCTAATTGCAAAAGGAAATATAACGCCACAAAAGGAAAACATAAAGCTCCCTGAACGGCTTTGTTGTGTTTGACGTTGGTGGATATATGTTGAATTGTTTACCCACATAGGCGTGACTTTCCTTTCCAAATGTGGATAAGTCTTGTTGGTCTTAGTAGGGTGGCCCGTAGTTGAAAGTATGAATCTCAAATGCTAGCTTATAACATTCGGTTGGAAGAAATGTTGCTATTTTTTGGTCCCACATGGCATTCCATATCACATTTGACACGTCTGTTGGAGACGCTTTTAGGCCACCAAAGCATATTTAGTAACAATGACCAAGTCTCCACCCAGTCACCTAATTAAAACAACACTTACAAGATACCAAAATGTTACAAAATATTAAACTTCACAACAAAATTCATATGGAATTCTGTTAAAATTCACGCAAATCTCTGTGAATCCATTAAAATCCGCATACTCCATTTATCAGAATCCTTATTGAATACAGCCCCTAAAACAGAACCTAAGATACATAAATATTATTCACGAAATGGTCAAACACCAAAATACTAAAAGCCTTGTTGAATAAACCCCCTTATGCACTGTATCAGATTTCATGTTTACCCGAAATCAATTTTTTGTCTTCATAACAGGGCAAGGTGTCCTCCTCTTGCATCTGCTAAATTGTTAAAAGAGATATTGAAAAACACATAATGAGAAATACTAAGAGACTTTCTTAAAGTGAGATTCTTCATGGATTTTCTGTCACTTTATAGTTTGATGTTAATTTATGTACTAGCATTATAAGACATTATGCAAAAAATATGAGATAACAAAGAATTCATAGAGATCTCACTTTTAAGAAAGTCTCGTTAACATTTATCAATACATATGAAGGTGGATCTGGTCCTGACCACTGAGACTTTCATTTGGATAGGTTCTCTCTCTCTCTCTCTCTCTCTCTCTCTCTCTCTCTCTCTCTCTCTCTCTCTCAAATGTCGAATTTT
>JADOBS010300640.1:0-10973 GCA_015708375.1 Cydonia oblonga | reverse complement strand
GTTTTTTTTTTTTTTTTTTTTTTTTTAAGAAAAAAAAAAAAGAACTTGCGATCAGCTTATGCTGCGACAGAGCAGGGAAACCCAAAAGGTCAAAAAACCAGATGAAATTTCATCACTTACGACAAGACCGGAGCAGCGGAACCACCGCTCCTGGCCTTGATTTCCAGCGAGGGGAGTGGCGGCCGCCACTCCTAGCCCTCACGTAGCTTTGCCACTGTTGGTGAAGTTCTATTTCCTTTGTGTTCTTCTTCGAGGTTTGGTGGTTTCTCTCCTCGTCTTCAGTTTTCTAGTGAATTGAAAATTTTGGGAACTTTTTTTTCTTGGATCTTGTTTCCTTGTTCAAGATTATAGTAGTAGCTTGTCTGAATTCAAGGCCGATGCCCAGACAGCTTGATTGATTAGATCATTTCAGATTGCGTGGTATTGAAGCGTTCTTGAAGGCCGATGCCAATTTACATGATTTTTGTGATGAATTAAAGTCGATAACCAGTTGTTCATCCAGTATTTTTAGTTAATTGTTCCGATTTGTGAATTTTTGGACTCGAATTTTGAGTTTTTACATCTGGGTTTTTCTCCTAAGTTGGTGATTTTTCTGATTATATCTTCTTGGATTGTGGTTGTGATTCTTGATTGAAATTGTTGTTGTGGAATCATGTCTGAATCAGTGAAGCTTGAGAATCTTTTAGGGATGTTAACAATCAAATTGAATGATGATAATTTCATTAAGTGGAATTTTCAGTTTTGCTCTGTGCTTCGTGGATATGATCTCTTTGATCATTTCACTGGTGAATCTGTGTGTCCTCTTAAATATGTGCTTAATTCTGAGAAGGGGGTTACTAAAGAAATCAACACTGCTTATAAAACTTGGGTTAAGACAGATATGACTTTGCTTAGTCTTCTCATTGCTACACTCAGTGATGATGCTATTGAACATGTTGTTGGGTGTAAGACTTCTCATAAAGCTTAGACTGCTTTGCAAGATCGATATATGTTTGTTTCAAGTGCTAGTGTTAATCACTTAGAGGTAGAGTTGCATACCATTCAGAAAGGTGATGATAGTGTGGATAAATACTTGTTAAGTTGAAGGTTATTAAAGACAAACTTACTGCAGCTGGTGAAAAAATCACAGATCATGATGTTGTTATAGCAGCTTTGACAGGGTTACCAGCTGAGTTTGATATAATTCGAACTGTTATTCTTGCTTGAGACACACCTATTAATGTGAAAGAATTTCGACCTCAATTGTTAGGGGTAGAGAAGAATCTTGAAACTAGGATGTAATCTCTTGTTCATAGTATGGCTGCTATGTATACCAATGCTGGTTTATCTGCATCTCATGTTGTGTCTACTGCTTCTACATCTTCTCCAAGCTCAAGTGGGTCTGTTTTTTCTGCTCCATTTCCCTAAAATTTAGGGTTTGTTGTTCATGGACTATCTAATATGGGCTTTTCTCAAGCTCCAGGTTTTTCACAGAATAATTCTTCTTCTTTTTTTTAGTTTTCAGCCTCCTGGAAATCAGTTTAATGGACAAGGACATAACAATTTTGGTGGTAAAAGACATAATACTTACAATGGGAAGGGAATCGATCTTTTGGTCATAACAATGAATATAGAAGCAAGGGTTCTGGTGGTTATAAATCCAAATTTAATGGTTCTCGAAATGGCAACTTTTGGTATGGCAACACATCTAATAGACAAGAGATCGTTCCTGAATGTCAGATTTGTTTGAGGAAAGGCCATATTGCAGTTGCTTGTCTATATAGATCTGATAATACTCAAGTGGTTCAAGAATGCCAAGTTTGTGGTAAAAAAAAGGACATGTTGTTATTGATTGTAGGCATCGTGGCAATTATGCTTATCAAGGAGTGCCACCTCCTGCTTCTCTCAGTGCCAATTATGCTTCTCAAGATTTTTCCTCTCAGTTTATGCATCCTAATTCTATGTCTTATGCTTCATTTCCTGGTAATGTTGGATTTCAAGACTTTTCTCCTCCTCCAGAGTATTTTAGTGGCATTGCTCCTTCATTTCTACATCAGGGTCAGTCATCTACAAGTGTTCCAGATTTTTCTGGAGTTCAAGGATCTTCTGTTTCTTCCTCTATGACTGCTTTCACTGCACAACCTTTTGCTAATGGTGAGTCTTGGATAGTGGATACATGTGCTTCTCATCATATGAGCCCTGATATCACACTCTTACATTATGCAGTTCCTTATGATGGTGATAAACAAATCATTGTTGGTAGTGGTCAATGTTTGACTGTTCAAAATATTGGTCACGGCACATTACAATCTCATTCTCACACGCTTTAACTTCGAAATATTTTGCATGTTCCAATGTTAACAGTCAATCTTCTCTTTGTGAAACAATTGTGCAAAGATAACAATAGTTGGTTTATCTGTGATGATTTCCAATTCTTTGTGCAGGACAAGGCAACATGGGTGATACTTTATAAAGGAAAGAGTAGCCAAAATGAGTTGTTTAAGATTCCTGTACATGTGTTTCCAACTTTACTTCCTCAAGGTGATTCTATTGCTGCTGCATTCTTGGGAAAAGCTGTCAAGACTTCTTTGTGGATCACAGGTTTGGTCATCCTTCAAATGAGATTTTGGAAGCTATGCTTAGGGATTCTAATATCTCTGTCTCTAGTTATGTCAATGCTCATGTTTGTTCACATTGTCTGAGTGGCAAAATGAGTAAACTGTCTTTTTCAGAGAAGTTAGATAGAGTTGATATCCCTTTTCATAAAGTTCATACTGACGTGTGAGGTCCTTCACCAGTTGTATCAGTTGAGGGATTCATATACTATGTGTCTTTTGTAGATGAAGCAACAAGATTTGTATGGGTGTTTCCATTAATGAATAAATCTGAAGTTTTTGGTGCTTTTGTAAGATTCTGTGCTTATGTAGACAATCAGTTTAATACAAAAAATAAAGGTATTACAATCTGATGGTGGTGGCGGCGAATTCTTAAGTAATACTTTCAAGGATTATCTTGTTACTCATGGGATATTGCATTTTATTTCATGTCCTTATACACCTCAACAAAATGGTTTGGTGGAAAGGAAACACAGGCATATTATTGAAACTACACTGACTATGTTGAATGCTGCCAAACTACCACTTAAGTTCTGGTACCATGCAGTTGCACATGATATTTTCTTGATTAATAGAATGCCAGCTAGAACTTTGAGGATGCAATCACCATTTGGAAAACTGTTTGATAAGAAACCTGATTTGTCTTCCATGAAAATGTTTGGTTCTGCTATTTACCCTTATCTCAGGCCTTATACTGTACACAAGCTTCAACCTAGGTCAAGTCAATATGTTTTCTTAGGTTATTCCTTTGGTTACAAAGGGGCACTGTGTTATAATCCTATTACAGATAAACTAGTAATCTCATAACATGTTATACATGATGAAGGTTGTTTTCCTTCAGATATCAGTCATTCTTCTCCAACATATACACCGTCAAATTTTGTTTCATCTTCCACCGTACCTCTAAGACCTGTTGTGGCTAATCTGATGGCTTCACATCCAAATCAAGATTTATTCTTGTCTGAGAATTTCATTTCAGCTGCATCAACGACTAGCAGTTCTTCCCGAGACTCTAGTATGTCCAATCATGTACATGATCCTAATCTCGATGCAGCTACTTCTAGTTCAAGTGCTACTTTTTCCACTCCCTCTGTGTTGCCTGTCCCTTTTTCCAGCCAGTTGGATATTGTTCTGCCACTTTCCACATCTTCAATATCTACTTCAGTACAAGCCGATGCTCTTCAGGGTATTCAAACAAGGCTTAAAACTGGAACCATCATTAGAAATGACTACACTGCACTTGCAGCAGTTTGTCCTCATGTTCAAACTTTGGAATTACATGATTGTACTCATTTTTCTGGAGGATTTACCTTTGTTGCTGATATTACAGATGCCTCTAAGCCTTCTAATTTCAGGGTGGTTTCTCAAATTCCTCATTGGCAACAAGCCATGCAAGAGGAGTATGATGCCTTGGAGGCTTAAGGTACTTGGATCCTTATTCCCTTACCTCTAGATAAAAATATTGTTGGCTGTAAATGGGTTTATAAACTAATGAGAAATCCTGATGGTTCTATCTCTAGACATAAAGCTAGGTTGGTTGCATAGGATTTCAGTCAAGAAAAAAGGTTGGATTACACAGAGACATTCAGTCCCGTAGTACGACATACCATTGTTTGTGTTATTTTAGCATTAGCAGCAACAAATAAGTGGTATCTTCAACTACTTGATGTCAAGAATGCATTTCTGTATGGTGAATTACATGATGAGGTATATATGAAGCAACCTCAAGGATTTATCAGTTCTTAATATCCTAATCATGTTTGTAAACTTGTCAAGTCATTGTATGGTCTTAAACAAGCACCACGGGCTTGGAATGACAAGTTTACAAGTTATTTGGTTGTGCTTGGATTCAAGGCTTCCTTTTCGGACTCTAGTTTGTTTGTCAAGACAATCCAGACAGAAGTGGTCATTCTTTTACTATATGTTGATGATATTATCATCATAAGATCTAAGAATGTTTATGTTCAATCTGTCATTGATGATTTTGCTGCTGTGTTTGATCTCAAGGACATGGGGCAATTAACTTACTTCTTAGGTTTACAAATTCACTATAAGCCATCTGGAGGAATTTTTGTAAACCAAGAGAAGTACATCAAGGATTTGATTCATAAGGCAATGATGGATAATTGTAAGCCGTGTTCTACACCTTGTGTGCCACATCAGTCAGTTCTTACTCATGAAGGTGAATTATTACCTTATCCTACTCTATATAGGAGTCTAGTTTGAGCTTTGCAATATACGGCCTGATATTGCTTTTGCTATCAATACTGTGTGCTAGTTTATGAATTCTCCAACTGATATACATTTCAGTTTGGTCAAACGAATTATCAAGTTCCTTCATGGTACTCTGAAATGTGGTTTGAATTTTTCTCCTGGTACTGGGGTAGAAGTTAGAGCTTATAGTGACTCTGACTGGGCAGTTGATGCTAATACTTGTAGATCCATTACTGGTTATGTGATTTGTCTTGGTGATAATCTTGTTTCCTGGCAATCTAAAAAGCAGAACTTGGTTTCTCGCAGTTCTACTGAGGCTGAATACAAGGCTTTAGCTCATGCCACAGCTGATATTTGTTGGATTCAGTTGATATTGAAGGATATGGGTGTGGTTTTACATCAGCCTCCTCTTTTACAGTATGATAATCAGTCTGCTATTGCCTTAAGTCTCAATCCGATTCAACATTCCAGGATTAAACACTTGGAAATCGATTTTCATTTTGTTCGAGAAAGAGTTCAAAAAGAAGATCTTCAAGTCCAGTACATTTCCATAAAGGATCAAGTGGCAGATGTGTTAACTAAAGGATTACATGGTCCTGACTTCATCAGACATTGTACCAATCTTAAACTAGGAAGTCCTAGTTACGATTGAGGGAGGATATTGGATATAGATGACATGTACACTTGTGCCACATCATCACGTGCCACGTCATTATAGGCTTATAGAATAAGCTAAGCGGTTGTAAACAGAATGTATAAAAAGGGATTTTCCTCTCTTGTATTGTGATTTCTTTTACTGAGAAATACAAGCTATCTTTTTCTGCTTCTTCTGATAATTTTCATTTCTTCTTTTGCAATATTGATCTTAGGGTTAATAGGAACAATATACAATATTAGTGAATCTATCAGGATAGGAAAAGTGGTTACAAGATAATAGCATGCAATTTAATTGGCTTACAAGTTTCTGTTTAGCTGAACTGAATTTTATCCAGTTTTAGTCATAATTCATAGCATCTCTTCTATAAGCGAACTTGCTTAGGTGGTGTTAGGAATGTTAGCTGATCGTACTATATGAAATTAGCTTCACGATACCATCGCATAATAGTATCCTTCGATGGAGTCAATCACCTACCAGGTTAGAAACCACAGCTAGAGCTGGAATAGTATTAAAATTTGGTCCTCAAGCACCTCTTGGTGAGCGTTACAGGGGGAGTCTCCAATCAAAAAGCCATTGAATGTAAAAATGATCATTAGAGATAAGATTTTGGGCATTGCCTCTGGTGGCAGCACCTATCCAATCTCATCCTTACTCTAAGGGCAAATTCACTGATCGGACTGTGTCAATGATGAAATACCTCTTCGTTAAATTCGATAGTTTGGTGGTACCATTGGAGATACTTTAAGGAGTTGGCCACTCACCTTAACTTCGATGCCTTATGGTATTTGTTGATGTGTAAAATCAATTTGTAAATGGAAAATTGACAAATCCAAACACACCGGCCAAATGGCACTCGAAAGTTTTATATTTGGGAGAATGAAACCCATAAATCTAAAATATTTGACACTGGAATATATGAAGCAGGGGAACACATTTGGCGCTTGCATTGAACGTGCAGGCCTTCATGACTTTTGATCAAAGTTAATAACGATATTAAACGCCTAGTTGCAATAGGAGAAGATACTGTTTGATTTCCTTCATGTAAGAACTTACTCTTCTTTTTAATAACGACGTAACAATATTGTACCATATAAACATCATAAACAAAATCATTCATTCTCTTTTGATCATCTAGAGATTATTTTTATAAAATAAAATGATCTAATTAATTAGGATACCGTATAGTCTGTTAACTACATTGTAAAAGATGAAGGATTGGTATAGAACAAGAGGAAGATGATAGAGAGAAACAAAAGAGATTATAGAGAGAGTTTAGAGAGAGAAATAGGATTTGTATTAACTGAAAGAATGGAGATTACACACTTTGTTTTTATACTAGTAAGCCTAACAACTCTAACCATATGCTAACAAATTTGCTAACTGTATTTCTAATTGTATTTCTCTATTTGTATTGTTGACATGTACCCTTAATATAGTCATCATATGAATCAAACATATATCATGAGAAATGTTATTTGTTACCATAAACATTGATTTATTTGACATGTATTGATGACTAAATAGTATTCAATTGGATGAATTTTTTAAAGATTATTTTTAAATAATGATATAAGTAAATAAACGGTTCGATACGACGTTTGTATGATCACGTCGTAAAGATGAGTGGCTTCTTACCAAACATTACTATTATAGAATTGAGAAACTCAAAATCCTTACTATACATATTGCATTACTAAATCAATTTTGATCACGTCTCAACAAACATCATCATTATTGTTTACAATAATCAGCCATCCTTATCCTTAATAATCATTATCCTCTCATACTTCTTCTGTACCCACATAAATTGATCCCGATGTTTTTATCACACGCCAAAAGGAATGTTATTAAATCAGTCCACATGCAGAACACAATGTTTACCGTAAAGCTACATGCCTATCATTTCTAGAGTAGAGGACTCTTGCTAGGGAAATTGCATGAATGGGAACTATAGAACCACGTGGGATAATTTCATTACTCATCGTTGTTTTAATATACCAACTTAGATATGCACACAGGAACAATACTATTAAACTAAACATGATAAATACCAAATATATATATATATATAAATAACAATATTTGGGAATTTCTTATATATTCATTAATCTCCAAAGTGGAGCATATATAGGAGTTACAATTGGTATTACATATGCACTTCACCAATGTGGGACTACAAACTACTATTTACACTTTAACTAATATATAACTCGCAACACTCACCTTTAAGTTAGTGCAAAGATGTCACACAAGCCCAACTTGTCAAGCGAGTTGGAAAACACACTATTAGACACAACCTTAGTAAGTACATCAGCGAGTTGATCCTCAGATACCACAAACGGAAACATAATAATTCCAACATCCAATTTTTCCTTGATGAAATATCGATCAATCTCTACATGTTTTGTTCAATCATGTTGCACTGGAGTATGAGCAATCTCAATAGCAGCCTTGTTATCACAATGAAGTTTCATAGCACAGACATACCACGAAACTCAGCTTTTGCACTTGACCTAGCCACCACTTTTTGTTTATTGCTTCTCCAAGTAACTAAATTACCACCCACAAACGTAAAGTATGCAGATGTAGATCGCCGATCAGTAATAGAACCTGCCCAATCTGCATCTGTATACCATTCTACATTCAAATAATCATTCTTGGAGAAAACCAAGCCTCTGCCATGAGCCATCTTCAAGTACCTCAAAATACAGGTTACTGCATCCATATGAGCTTCACTAGGTGAGTGCATAAATTGACTTACCACACTAACTGCATAAGCAATGTCAAGGCGAGTGTGAGACAAATAAATTAATCTCTCCACAAGCCTCTGATACCGTACCTTATGAGTAGGAACTTGATCTGGAAATAAGCCTAGACGATGATTCTGCTAAATCAGAGTATCAACATGTTTGCAATTTAACATACATGTTTCAGGTAACAAATCAAGAACATACTTTCGTTGAGACAGAAAAATACCATGCTTAGATTGTGCAACCTCGATTCCAAGAAAATACTTCAATTCACCCAATTCTTTCATCTCAAATTTAGTAGCTAGGTACTTTTGAAGGCGTTGTATCTCTTTTTGATCATCACCAGTCACTATCATGTCATCCGCATAAATAATCAATGCAGTTAGCTTACCATTTTGTTGCTTTAGAAACAAAATATGATCTGAATGACTTTGGATATACCCAAACTTTTTCATTGAACTTGTAAACCTCCCAAACGATGAGTATAGTTTAGACAAACGATGCATATAGTTTAGATGCATATAGTTTAGACAAACGATGAGTAAACACATAATTGTTGATAAGATATTTGGCTTTAGCATGCATATGAGGCTCATATTGTACTTTAGGTTTTCCACGATTAGCTCATGGAGGCAAATGATAATTAGAAGAATCGTTAGAATTTACCTTATGTATGCCACCATCTTGTACCAAATTGTTAGAAGAATCATCACTGGACGAACCATCATCAGGCAACTTGTTAGACATATCAGCAGCAAGCAACCAGTTATTAGAAGGTAATTTGTCAGACATACGAACATGCAACTCATTGGGCATATCTGCTCTGTCATCAGTAGAGATAGTTTGGAGAATAACAAGTGACCGATCACTATCTGTAGCCGACTGTTCAGTATCACACAACATAATAGGTTATGTCCCCAACTCTACTTGTAATACATCATCCATACCATTTCTTCGAATCTACACTTCACTCCTCATCTCCCCCTAAAGTTGGGAGTCGGAATAGGGCTTCACAAAAGACGAAACTTCCTCGTGGAAGGTGACATCCATGGTAATATAAGTTTTCTAAGTTGGATGATGATAACACTTATAGCCTTTCTGATTGTTAGCATACCTAATAAATACACATCGGAGAGCACATGCATCAAGTTTAGTCCGCTAATGAGGGTAGACATGCATATACGCAATACACCCAAACATTTTCGGAGGAAGTTTTGATACAGAAACAAGAGAAACATGTTTTTGTAGCACATCAAGAGGTGTCTGAAAATCAAGAACCCTACTTGGAACACGATTTATCAAATACGCAGCAGCCAAAACAGCATGACCCCACAAATGATTAGGAACACATTTATCCAACATCAAGGAGTGAGCAACCTCTATTATTTGACGATTCTTCTGTTCTGACACACCATTTTGATGGGGTGTAAACGAAGTAGTCGTTTGGTGAATAATACCCTGATCACGAAAAAAAATGCCAAAGTGTGATTCACATATTCTCCTCCGTTATCAGACTTGAAGACCTTAACTTTGGTCTGAAACTTAGTAAACACCACTGTACAAAATTCTTGAAGAAGCAACGGAACATCACTCTTATTCTTCATCAAGAATACCCAAGTTAATCGAGTACAATCATCAATAAAAGTAACGAACCAACGGAATCCGTTAGAAGTAACTTTCGCGGGACCCCACACATCAGAATGTATCAAATCAAATGGTAAAGTAGCTTTAGAATCACTTATGGGAAAGGAAGCACAATGACTTTTAGTCATGACACATGTTTTACACTTGAATTCTGAATCACTACAAATGCGAAACAAAGAAGGAAATAGATGCTTCATATAACTAAATGATGGATGTCCCAATTGTCGATGCCACAACCAAATTTGATGTCTGTCATCCACTTTAGCACTTAAAACTTGATGATTATTTGAACCGGAAATAATAGTATCCTCCATAGTCAAGATGTACAAACCCCATATTCTTTTACCACGACCAATTATCTTCTGAGTTTGAATGTCTTAAAAATAACAATACGTAGAGTAAAAGTTAGCATAACAATATATGGTATCAAGAAGTTTTCCTACCGACAAAAGATTGCACTTAACATCAGGAATAAGTAAAGCACAAATCAATGATAAGGTTGGAGCAAGAGAGATAGTGCCTTCACCCTTCACAGGGAAAGGTGCTTCATTTTCACTAGTAACATATGGATCACGAACATAGTCACATAACTCATCAAACACTCTAGGGTCACTAGTCATATAATCAGTGGCCCCAATATCAATTATTCATTTATTTGTTTCACCAAAATGCATAACAACACTATGATTATATTGAGTCATTGAACTAAATCACAAATAATAAAGGCACAAAAGATACGTAGGGGAATGAAAATAATTTACCAGAATATTGTAGCAAATCACTGTTCACGGCACTGTAGCAGAATTATTCAAGGCACTGTAGCAAATCGTTGTTCACAACACCGTAGTGGATCATTGTTCACAAGCAAACCAATGTTCACGCACTATAGCAAGGCACCGTATTGTAGCGCGGCACTATTCACTCTTTTTTTTTCAACGAAAGAAATCACGACAAAAGTGGGAAAAAAATTAAAGCACACAGATCACCAAGAGCGAACTGCTCTGATGCCATATTAAACTAAACATGGTAAATACCAAAAATATATATGACAATATTTGAGAATTTCTTATATATTCATTAATCTCCAAAGTGGAGTATATATAGGAGTTACAA
>JADOBS010300639.1:0-10971 GCA_015708375.1 Cydonia oblonga | reverse complement strand
AAAAAAATTCTTTTTTTTCCTTGAGTAAGAAGCACTATGGCTAGATTGCATAGTGAAAAAATATATATATATATATATATATATTTTTTTTTATTTTGTCAAATGAGATATTTGCTAGATTAGATGTTAGATTAGGGAGCTGACGGGATTCGAATCCACGCCTTGGTGTAAGGGTAACACTCATCTCCACCACTGTAAAAAGATGGGAATAGAGAGAGAGAGAGAACTCATTTTATTTTTAGCATAAAAAGTATTATTTATTACCTATCATGCACTAAGTATACATTAAATATTAATCTGCATTAAAATTGAGTGGGCTATATAGACTACACGCATTAATGTAAACAATTAAAGCATGAATTTACAAAAAACCTCCTTGGGCTACAACCCACCTAAGCCTTGCGGGTGGCTCCACCATTGTTAATGATTATTTTCAAATTTGAAAATGATGCAAAACAACGTTAATTAGTTTAAATCAAACTCAATGGGGAGGAGTCACTCAGCACTACGGTCTGACGGTATTCCTCTTCGCTTAGAAATGAGAGGTCTTAGGTTCAAATCTCGTGGATGGCAAATTCGACACCAAATTAGGCTTCCATTGTGTGGCTTAGCCAAACTTCCCCTCCCCTAATGTAAAAATATCGATGTACTAAAAAAAAAAAAAAAACCTCAATGGGGAGGAACGTATGGATTAACACCAAAACCAAGGATCCAACTAACAGCTAGCGCGCGCCAACTGTTTGACATATATTTTGAATTTGATGCTCCACAGTCCACAGGCATATAGTTCATGATATTGCATGACATTGTAAAAGAAGAAAACGTTCATATGTTATTGCATGACTCACGTTATTAATGCATATTAATTTCAGATATCATGTAATGTTAGATACTGTCATACATGATGCACATTTTGTGAACTGAAATATTTAGTTGAAATGATTGGTGTTGGCTTCAAATTTAGAATGGCACTGTTTAGTTGAAAGGGTTTTTTTTTTATCTTGAGTACGAGTAATTTTATCAGTATGACGGTTACACCGTCACATGATGTTATCTATCTATTCATATTATAATGCATGAAATACTAATTAAAACCAAGTAATGGTCGAGCCGTCTCGCTCCATAATTGGACTCATAAAGGTGCCTTAATTTCAAACCAGATGTGAGCCTTCACTACACACACACACACACATATGGTAATACCTATGTATATCTCTGCAAAACACAGTCAGAGGTGTTTGTAGAGCAGGTAATATATTTTCGCAATTCTACAGTTTAATTTCTTGTCTACAAAATGGTATGTGATTTTAACTCACTGTTAAGTTAAAAGGTAAAATAAACCCATGCTAGAGCTACAGATGCACACAGGCACAAAAAGAAATATATATATATGTATGTATTATTCAGTCAATTTCATACACATTAGGAAGCTAATACACCTTTTTTTTACATTCTTAGACAACTTATGTACGAGAGAAAAAAAAAACCTAGACTGCAGGCAATCTTACACAACTTTCATTTGACTTTGATTTTTAAATATAAATATATTTGTTTCGTTGTTTTGACTTGGACTTGAATCGTCATACCCGCAAGGGCTTTGGTTTTAACTTTGAATTGAATGGGTCGTCATACCCGCAAGACTTTTGGTTTTATGGCTTCACCTTTTACACGACATGAATACTTGGACACATATACACATTACACACACAAAAATTGAATCATATTGTGATGACTCAAGCCTTATTTGACGTGAAATGTTTCCAAGCTGTGTTTATTTAATTAATTAAGACATCTCTAAAACGAATTAAGTCCTCTCTAATTCACTAGCCAGAACTTAGTACTGTCTTTTCTCTTAGTTTTATTATAGGACAAAATTGAATAAGAATAAGTCATGATGTCCAGAACTGTTGTCTCTATTATAAAAAAAAATTATCATCTGTGAAATTTGAACATATAATCTTCTAAAAAAAATTGGAAATCTAGAGCCGCTAATACAAAGCTCTTTAAAAGAAACCAAACTAGGGAAGATTGTTGTATAGAATTGGCTAGAGGATTTTTTTTTAAATTTTTTTTTATTTATTTTGTGAGTCAAGCAATAGCGTTAGTAAATTAAATGTTAGACTAGCCACCATCGAAGTTTGAACCCACGCCCATGTAAGGGCACAACACCTTTCCATCACTGTGGTAAAGGGCTAGAGTTTGAATAATAGATAATTGGGGGAATGATTTTCTGATTACTCTCTGTCAACAATATACCAGATATATATACGAATTCAACATTCAATCACGCCTATTTCTAAGGCTAGGAATCCGTGATCCACCTTTGATCTTGACTAAAACAGGAAATGAAAGTAAATCCTACAAATAGATTACAAAGGTAATTCTTAACAAAACGATGATGAGCAAACAAAGTGTATGAAATATTGTTGTAGGAAAATTAAGAGAAGGTGCTGTATTTAGTAACACATATACGAAAATTTTGGTAGAAATAATTCGACCCCAAAAGAAACTTTGAAATAGGAATTGAGGACTAGTGATACAAATAGCACAAGAAAGTTTGAATGTTAGTAGTATTTGGGTATGCAAACCTTTTACACGACCTTATCTATACTCAAAAAAGTTGAATTTTATCTTTGATCACTAAAGTCCCATTTGACCTTACAAATAATGTATTATGCATTATATGGAGAGTAACTTAGTGTCTTAAACAACATAAATTATGGTTTAAAAATTTCTCGTTGTAAATTTTGAAAATTTGTTGGATATGATCACATGTAGTTACAAATTCAAGTGTTGTCTAATTTTTATTTTTTATTTTTTTATTTTTTTGGTCAAAGCCTGAGGTATTTCACACCCAGAAAGGTAGGACTAATTTTTAGTGGAGCCTGGAAAGGCTAAAGGCAGTCCAGCCTATCCCTCGCCACAATTAAATATCACACTTCCTCCCAAACCTTTTAATTAGAGAATCACTTGTATTTTTGCCAACTTAATTTGTGCCTCGAATAAGAGACCATAGAGCATACCTGACTTGGAATTTTGCCGTGTTTCTATTGGACCACTTGCCGTGGTTGTTGTTTATACTACTATCAAGATGACAGACCTTGTCATAAATTTTTTTTTTGAAAATACCATTTGTGTCCCCACATTGTTTTATCCTTAGTTGCAAATAACCTTTATATAATAAGATTAAAATAGGAATTTTGTGGATTTAAATTATTAAATTAAATTAGAGTTCTTCCACGTTTTTCTCCATCTTTTTTCAATATGTCCCACATGCATAGAACGACTGAATGTTTGTAATATGCAAACCTTTTACACGACTTGACATATACTCGAACAAAAAAATTGAATTTTATCGTTGGCCGCTAAAGTCCCATTTGACCTTGAAATAATTTATCATCCATTATTTGGAGAGAGAATAAAGTAACTTAGCGAATATAAATTATGATTAATAATCCTCGTTGTAAAATTTTGGAAAATCATAAGGTGTTACTAATTTAAGTGTTGTATGTACTATTTTTTTTTGTTGGGTGAAATCCAGAGGCATCTCACATCCCGAAGAATAAGACTAATCCTCAATGAGGCTCGTAAAGGTTAAGGCATTTCACGCCACCTCTGGTTACAGTCAAATGGCACACATCCTCCCAAAGTTTTCAACTAGAAAATCATCTATGTTTTTGTCAGCTTCGTGCCTCGAACTCAAAGACGACGAAGCATACATGGTTAGGAATTTTACTGTGTTTCTACTGGACCATTTACCGTGATTATTATTTAGAGAACACACTCTCTCAGACTTTTCTTCAATACCATTTATATCCCCACAGTCCCATTTTTTATCCTTAGTTGTAATAAATAACCTTAATAATAATAAGATTAAATTAAAATTTTATTTAAAATTCTTCCACATTTTCCTCCAACTATTCTTTCGATATATATGTTTCTCCTACATGCATAGCATGTGTGAGATTGCTATTATAACAAAGAGTTGACTAGTAATACATATCAGGTGGTGATATTACAAGTTACACTTAAGAGTTTCTCAATAATTTCGAGTAATATATTGTGACGACTTTTTTTTTTCAAATGAAAATGATAATGTACTACTCTAAGCTACGTACACTTTGAAAAGGGAAAAAATTAATCCGAAATATGATAAATTGAAGAGAAAGACTCTATTCACCAACGCAAATCCATCACTTGCATTGTGACATCTTTCTAACATACAACTTTTCTTTATTTCATTACATATCATATCTTTTGCATGTAAATTTTCTTGATGATTTCCAAATTTTAAAACGATGCAAAACAACATTAATTACTTTAAACTCAAACTAGCTCAATGGGGAGGAGCATATGAATTGTATTCAATTAGCGCACGCCAAGTGTTTGATATATGTTTTGATGCTCCAGAGTCCACAGGCATATCGTTCATGATATTCCATGCCATTGTAAAAAGAAAACGTTCATTATTGCATGACTCACGTCAATGCATATTAATTTTAGATATCATGTATAATTAAAAGGGTTTTACTGTACCGATTGAGTTATTTTTTCGATATGACAGTTACATTGTCACATGATCTTACTTATCCTTCAAGTTATAACGTGTGAAGTACTAACACCAAGTGACAGTGGAGCCATCTCACTCCAAGATTGGCCTCAAAGGTGCCTTTTAAGCCAGATGCAGAGTCTTCACTATGCGCACACACATATATATGGTATAATAGGTATCTGTGCAAAATTGTCAGAGGTTTTTGTAGAGCAGGTAATATATTTTCGACTTGGATTGTCTGCTCTCCTACTTTCTGTATCCTCCCATACTCTCTTGTTTTGTGTGGTCACGGTTAAGTTACGTCAACATTTTATATTGTTTTTTTTAGAGAGATAATAAGACAAAAATGAATAGTAATATAAAATGTTGACGTGATTTAACCGTGACCACACAAACAAGAGGGCATGGGAGGGCACGAGAAGTAGGAGGGCAGACAATCTAAGTACATATATTTTTGCAATTCTGCAGTTTAATTTCTTGTCAATTAAATGACAATTGCTTTTAAACTCAATGTTAAATTAAGGACAGTGCTATCCACACATTTTTTTTTTTTTTGCGAATACACTTTATTTTTACATGTAAGGAAAAAAAAACAAGACTGCAGGCATTTTCCTGTACTTATTCACTGCTAAGAATATATATATATATATATATAAATGTTTAATTTGATTTAAAATTAATTCTACTAGTGCTTTTCGTTGATGGTTGCACTTCGATGTAGAATCTTAGGAACTGGTACTACTTCAAGGTGTGGTCGGATTAGGACCTCCGGACGGGGTAGTGCCCCTAAGTATTTGCCTGATCAAAGGGAAGAAGGGACGATCCATCTGATGCATACATTTTTCTTCCCCATGCAACATTCTGCAGGCTTCGGACGATTGCATGTTCATAAGAAAAAACATTAAAAACACTGCCACCAAAAATATTTTTAAAAACTTCATTTTGTTGGGCAAACAAAGACTCTTTTGCATCTTATTTTCTGCGGAAGAAGGAATGAATGAATGAATGAAGATAAAGCTAAAGGTTTTGTTGCGAAAACAAAGATTTTGCTTCTTTTTTCTGCCTGTGAAAAAAAGGAATGGATTGAAGGAAATAAGGAAGGAATGAATGAATGAATAGATGGGGAATATGGGGCTTTCTATATGCATCAATTAAGACCAACTTTCACATGACTTTGATTTTTCAATATAAATCTATTTGTTTCGTTGTTTTGACTATTAATTGATGATTATGTGCTAAAGACTTAGAATTGAATGGGTCGTCATATCCGCAAGGGTTTTGCTTTTAGGGTTTCACTATATTGTGGACCTGTAATAAATCAAAGCTAATTAATTATATAATAACACAATCCTTTCTTGATGCCCAAAAATAGCACATTTTTTTTTTACTCTTAAGTTCCTGTAAGAAACATTTTACTCATAATTTAAATTGAGCTATATAGCTTTTTTATTTAATTATTCTAGTACAATAAAACCTCTATATAGTCATAATATTGAAACCCACTATTACAAAATTACCTATAACTGGCGGTCCTAAAACCGACAAGAAACCTAATTTCTGTTGGATAAAAGAACCGACACCATTGCTAGCGTCACGAAAAAGCTTTTGATGTCGGTTAGTCCTCTTAATCCGTCAAGAAGAAGGAAAGCTATATAAAATAAAATAAAAACATAGTAGTGTTGGATAAAAGTGACATTGAAACTCACATTGGATACAGGCGACATTAAATACTAAGAAAGACTGTCAGATAGAGTAGATTAGAGACGACCCTAACTGACACCACCTATAAATAAAATAAACAACTATACTATCGCCCATAACCGACACCACAAACCATTAATTAAAAAAATTTATATAAAAGTCTGTCTCAATTATACGGTGCAAATTTTTTCACAACAGGTTGTGGGAAATCCAAAAACACTTATAAAACCATGGATATACACTTATATGAGATCTATTTGAAACTGTTGCAGTTCTTTACATGGATATATAATCAATTTGAAGTCAAAATCCATGGATATACACTTATATGAGATCAATTTTAAGTTATAATACCAATCCATAGTTTTATACAGTGCAGATTCTTTCACAACACTTAGCCGCATAAATGCCTCTGATCATCTCTTTCCTGAATTTCTGCAACAGTTTCACAAGGGAAAATAAATTAGAATATGGAATTACAATAAATAATTTTCATTAGAAAATAGGTTATGAGAAAAAAAAAAATCCCAAAACACAAGAGTACACTAAACTTGAAAAATAAATTCCCAGAACTCAAATCGAGCGAGACAACAGCAAGGAGGCCACTAATCTTGAAAAAACAAAATTACATTTTTGTGCCAATGAAATAACAAAATTTAGGTAGAATCTGAAAGCCCTAATTTTAAACCAATTAGCAGCCCTAATCGGAGAAATGGTAAATAAGGGGAAAGTGCGAAGAAGAAGAAGAAGGAACCTGAGCCAAAGAGCAACACACCCGGTGATGCGACTGTGAGTTGTATAACAGCAACAAAGTGAAGAAATTTGCAGAGAGAGCTACACAGTGGTGCTACTGTGGTGCTATGGGAGTGCCATGAGACTGCAATTCGTATACAGAAAATCGTAGAGCAGCGGCGCTGTGACTATGAATTTGGGATTGTTAGTTGTGATTTTGGGAGAGATGAAGGGAGAAGGAGAAGGGGAGAAGAATAGGAGAAAGAAAGGGAGAAAGAATGCAACGAGAAGGAGAAGAAATTGGGGAAGCGAGAAGGCAGCGGCGCAAAGAAGAGAGAAGGGGGTTTTATGTAGGGTTGAAATATTTCCGGCGACTCAAACCAACAGCAGTCTTTTTATATAATTAAAATCTGTCGGATAGAACACACATCATCTTTTTCGTCTAAAAAAATGGTGGGAAATATCCCGTCCAATTTTCCCACCCAAAATTTTGTCAAGCGAGATACGTATTTAAAAAAATAAAAACACCAACCTGTCAGCGACAACCATCAGGAAGTTTGAAAATATTTAAAAATAAAAATATATTGTTGGGTAGAAGCGCAAGAAATGGCTCCTTAACCGACATTAACTTTATGTCGGTTGAAAGCGACACTATTCTCTTTTTATACAACACCATCATTTAAAAAAAATTAAAAACTATGTCGGTTATAAACGACATTAATAGTCTATGTCCGTTACAAATTGAAAACTATGTTGGATTTGTCCGAAATTAACATTCTATGTTGGTTATAACCGACAATACTTTTGACACCATGTAAAAAGGCTATCGGAAATGTCTTATCTGCCAGCATATTATATAAAACCAACACTAGTCTCCGACACAATAAGCCACTTTTGTAGTAGTGACCAAATCGAATTTATAATTTTAAGCAGGTTATTACTAAATAGAGGTGCAACTAAAAAATATTATTATTTTTTACTTAGTTATCCTCAATAAAAATTATATAGATACAAAGGACTATTAGTGGAGTACGTCGGTTTCCAAGATGTAAAATTTGAAAAAGAAAAACACTCAACCTTTAAAATCTATTGCATGTATGTACGTATGTATTACTTTCTTTAAGTTAAATGCCTATCTATAAACATGCTTGTGAAGCTAAAAACAATATGGCTTCAACAAGAAATTGTCCATATTGACGAGGTATTACGTACTCATAAGCTCAAAGGCGTGATATCAACTCTAAAAAATAAAATATTATCTCAAATAATTATATAGAAATATTTTAGTTCATCTTAAACGTTTATTTGTGACATTGCATATTTTTGTACTTATGGACTATTATTATTATATGAAGGCGAGTTTTCTTAATACGGGACATATAAAAGTTATAACTTATTACAATATAAAGTTTATTCATACACATAACTAGCTCCTAAGTTTGGGCCATCAATTTTATGACTATAAAGAAGGTTATTCTTAAATAGAGCATTATTATAAAGATGTTTACTATATATATTTTAGGCCTATTTTTTTATTAAGTTGTCCTGATTCAATTATTTTTTCTTTTAGTTTTATTAACAATTACTAATACTATAGAGGTATTTTGACCAACTCTTGTCGAGTTTTTGTTACTATTTTCTTGCATCGCAATTTTGAACCGAGATTGGAGTTTGGCATGCAAGTAAAAGCGTGTATAAGGCCTTTGAAGTTTGAACGTTGACTATTTTAATTGAAGTTTTAGTACGCTGAGGTACAGTATCGGTGTGTGCTAACCTTTTACACGATATGAATACTTTAACACACATACACACACAAAAATTGAATCATATTGTGATGACTCAAGTCTTATTTGACTTGAAATGTGTCCAACCGTGTTTATTTAATTTACTAAAACATCTCAAAACTAATTACCTCTCTAATTCACTAGCCAGACCTTAGTATTGTTTTTCTTAGCTTTATAGGATAAAATTGAATAAGAATAAGTCATGATATCTAGAAAGGTTGCCTAAAATGATCCCTGTGAAATTTGAACTTATACTTTTCTCTAGAAAAATGAAAATCAGGTGCCACTAATCCAGAACGGTAATGAGCGAACAAAGTGTATTAAAACATTATTGGAGGAAAATGAAGAGAAGGTGTTGTTTTTAATTACACGTGCAAGAAAATTTTGGTAGAAATTAGTTAATTTGACATCAAAGAAATGTTGAATCATTGAGGAATAGTTTGGATCAAATGATAGCTGACAACTTTTTATCATGCATTAGTTTCAAAATCTTCAATAGTTTGAATCACCGTCAAGACCTTTTCTGGTAATATATATATATAATGTATTAAGATGTTTTATCTTGCGTTTTCTGTAGCAGATGTAACCTCATTAATCTGTGGGGTTTTACTGTTTTAGCAGTTGATTAATAACATGATTTATTAAATAAATTGAGATTTGTTCATCCATCTGTTCATTAGAATTCAGATAAAACAAATAGAATGAATGCAAATATGGGTATCGCCAAGTTAGTAAGAGATGCGTGCTCTCATCTGCACCAAGTTTGAATTACTTCCGTAATTTAATTGAATTTAGTATATACTATAAATAAATAAAAAAGAAATAGAATGAGTTCAGTTATAATATAGTCTCATGGGTTACAATTACAACGAAAACATTTTACTATTTTAGCCAATTGACCAACAAAAATAATGAAAAAAAAAGGGTTATTATACATGAATTCTACCGCAGGGATGCTAATCTAGCTGAACATTATTCACATTTTGAACTTTATAACATCTGTTGCTCCTGTTTCTTTGTCTCAATAGCGCCGGCCGGAACGTTAATTCTCGGTATTAGTAGGGTGAGGAATGGCATGGCCAAGAAGGCTTCATGCACTAAGTGGTAAAGCTATATTCATCTCATTCAGATGCAAACACCCGAGCTGCGGCCGGGGATGTGGGTGCAGCGATTAGGGCCGGTTGGTGGCGGTCGACCCCTCTTGAGGACCGAAACACCAGTACAACACCATGGTTCCTAGCCCATTGTTCTGCCTTCAATTGCCTCATTTCTCCAACTTGCAGGCAAGAAAACAGAACAAGAACAACAAAAGGAGTTGAGAACAAAGTCCTCCTGTAACAGAACCTCATCTTTGATACCCATATGGAACTTTACGGTTCGAGTGGTAACGTTTTACAGACCCATTTTCAAGAAAATTGCTTTGGAAAGTGAAAATGAGTTTTCACAGTAGTATGTAATAAGGAAATGGAATCTGAGATGAAGTGTGGTGGAGGTAAGACCTGTTATATACGGCTCTCTATAAATTTCAAATTGATCATGCCTTCGACTAGTACCTAAGCTATAATATTAATTCGGAGCTTGAGATTGACTTGGGCCAATGGAACTTGAAGGTTCAACCATGGCATGGTGGTCCATATGTAATGAAACAATACACGCTAACTTGAACGCCAAACAGTGTAACACAGTGTAATTTGGGTGCAAAGCAATTGTTCAAGTTTTAATAGTTGTCTACGAAAAAGACGTGATCAGCGTTATATTTAGACGGGGAATACACCGGACAAGGACATATGCAAGAATCCGCCTTGAATTACAAGGCATATAAAACCAAAGAATTAAAAAGTAAACTTTTTGATGGTTGATGGAAAGCCCTGAGGAAAGCATAATGCAGAGAGTCAAATTCAAACAATATTTTTAGGGTAAATTATATAGTAGCCCCTCAGGTTTGAGGTCTATTATAATCGCATACAACATCTTCAAAACATTTCACTTTTATACCTCAACTACTATTTTATTTCAATATAGTACATCCGTTACATTTTTCATCCATTGATCAGTTAAATGTTGACGTGGCTCCCACATATATGTCATATAGCTACCAAATGTCTGCCACGTGGCAAATAAAATAATTTTGTAATTTTTTTTTTAAAACACCTGAATTTTCTCAACAAAAAAAAATTGAAACCCACTATCCCTCGGGGGGGG
>JADOBS010300638.1:0-10971 GCA_015708375.1 Cydonia oblonga | reverse complement strand
GTGTCATGTGTGAAGAATGAACCTCTAGCTAATCCATCAACCATCTTGTTTTAACAAATTCGTTTTACAATCTGCCTAGTTTACAATTTGTTTTGTTTATTTCAAATTCGTCAAAACCAAAACCCCCATTTTACTTTCTTGTTTCAAAGTGTTAAATTTTGTTTTGTTTGTGTTTTTAAGTGTTTTGGGTCAAGCCAAAACCCTAATTTCGTCCAAAATTGTGTTTAGAGTCAGAAACTGCCCAATTAGTGTTTTAAGGCTGTTTTGAGTATTTTTAGTTTGTTTTGAGTCTTGTGAACCTGTTTTGAGTCCTTTGAGTTTGTTCAAACATTTTAAACTTTGTTTTTATGTTTTTGAGTCAGTTTAGAGGTTATTAGCAAGCCCCCCTAATCCCCGGTCTAGAACGATCCCTACTTGCATCTATACTACAATTGTCAACAAGAGGGTTTAATTTGAGTGCTTAATTTATTTTGCATCATAAAGCTATAAAGTTGCTTTTATAGCACCTGACATTTTAGTGGCAAACTTGCAATTATGCCAAGTTCACTACCACTCACCCTATGGCCGGCCATCCTTTAGCTATTGGGTTATTTGCCCATTTTGTTTTTGTTCTCATACAACTTAAACATAATGAGCCTTGTGGACCAAAACCCTTTTGGGCCCCGAGACCCGAAACTAACTTGAAAGCCCAACACGAACCTTTCGTATAATGAATTAACTAATTAATTAATCTTGACCATTCTCAATTAAACCATTTAATTGCTTATCCATCTTATTTATATTTCTTCACTTTCATCCTTACTCGGTGTACGATCCATTAGGTTCCAATTAGCGAGGCAGTGGGCAATTGTTACTTTTAACGATCGATTATGAATTAAAACTACATTTCAATTCTCTCTTTGATGAAGATTAGTGTTGCTAATCTTTAGGGCTTCCACAAACCATGAGTGACACTTAGCAGTATGTCATGGCTACCCAAGCTAAGTAGAAGTGGTTGGAGAACCTATCCAGTTACAATTACAATGCAATACGGTCATTCTCTAATACAATACTCTTTATCATATTGTTTGAGTGATATTTTGTTTCATGTCTACTATCCAATTTGATATTTCTCTATATGATTTAATTAAATATGATTTGGAACAAACTTCCTAAGTCATATTTGTATGCTTTGGCCAAAGACTCTCGAATCATATCTTAGATTATTCTCCTTCCACCATGGCAGGTTAGAGATCTCTTGTTGTGCATTTATATGCCTACATAACTAGATAGCTTGATCCTAACAATGTCGTGGATACTCTAGATGGAATGCGTTCGACATGATTAAAGATCTAGGACCTAACCATTAGACAGCTATGATGCCTTAGGTCAAAGAACTACTTTGCATATTGCAACTTACGAGTTCTTACATGACATGTATGTTCGAACTCTCTTTTGATCGTAGTTTAGTGTACTCGATTACCTTTTTGAGCACCTATGTGTTTGTCTCAATGTCCAACACTAAATGACTTGAGACTAGTCATACTCACGCTTGAGTTAACATAACACATACTAACCTTAGTAGATTGTCAATGCCCAATTGGCAATCCCATGGCTAGGAACGTTTTAGGAATGAACATAAGAGAAAGGTCTTGTTAATCTAACTTACTTAGATCACTTCTCACTTATATTAAATACATTCCTTGGATTCCCTCATTGCTTAAACACATAATACAATAAATATTGATTAACAATAAGCTTTACCTTTCATTAAACATATAATAGTTTAACACAATAAGTATTCCAAAAGCTATTACATCAAATGAGTGGTTTTGTGGGCATACTTCCAACCAAATAGAGTTTAGTTTTCCGACCCCACATGACGTTAAAGGCCTAAGCCTTGGCGGACTTCATAGCAGAATTCACGCCTAACCTAAGAGATGCAACAGAGCGGCCCAATGATGCCTCGGAAGCAGCCGAGCACACCTTAGCCATGCATGCTCCCCCAATGGAGACTTTTGGCATTTTCATGTCGATGGTGCATCCAACTGCAAAGGCTCAGGAGCAGGCGTGGTCTTTGTCACCCCAAATGGTTCGATTCTTGAACAGACAATCATTCTAGGCTTCAAAGCATCCAACAACGAAGTGAAGTACAAGGCCCTAGTAGCAGGCCACCAAATGGGGAGTACACGGTAAAACATCCAAGGATGGCACAATACCTAGAAAAGGTATGCGAGCAACTTGAGGCATTTCAGACTTACACTCTCACTTAAGTTCTGCGGGCAGACAACGCCCACGTGGACACGCTAGTTGGCCTTGGCTTTACGCTCGGCCATGAACTCAAGCGCTTTATTCTGGTGGAGTATCAAGACAAGCCAAGCATAAATGCGGAGTCTGCAGCTGAAGTGTCACAGGTTAGTATAACTCCCAACTGGAAAAGTTATATTATATACTACCTAGTCAATGGCACACTCCCCACGGAAAGGTTGGAGTTTAGAAAGCTCTAAATAAAGCTAGCATGATACTACATGTGGAAAGGCATTTTAATTCGAATATCCTACACCGGACCACATCTCCACTGCCTAGTGCCGCTCGATGGCCTAAAGGTTCTAAGCTCAATCCACGAAGGTGTTTGTGGAAATCAGTCTGGAGGTTCGATCCTTAGTGTATAAGGCTCTTAACACAGGCTATTACTGGCCTACCATGCATTAAGATGCTAAGGAATTAGTGCAAAAGTGCGACTGCTGCAAACATTACAAGCCAATACCAGCACTGCCTGCCAGCGAACTACACTTGCGGACGAGTCTTTGGCCATTCATGTAGTGGGCAATGGACTTGGTAGGGCCAATGCAGCCCATTACTGGGGGAAGAGGCATGATGATTGTGGCAATTATATACTTCACTAAATGGGTAGAAGCAGTGCCTATGACAACCATGACTCTGACGAACATAGAGCGCTTCATATGGAGGAACATCATTTGCAAATTTGGCATCCCTTAATCCATCGTCACTGACAATGTCCCGCAATTCGTGGGCAAAGATTTGGCGAAGTTCTTCCAAAAGTATGGCATCAAGCAGCATATGTCCACGCCGAGATATTCACAAGGTAATGGGCAAGCTGAAGCATCCAACAAGATGATCTTCAATTGCCACAAGAAATCCCTCACCGACAAAAAGGGAAAATGGCCAAACAAACTCCTCGGATGTCTATGGGCATATCGCACCACCAGAAGACGAGCAACCAGTGAAACTCTTTGCTCTTTGGCATTTGGCTGAGAAGCAATCATTCATCCCAATGTCATCATGCCGAGTACCAACACTCTACTGCCAAGCATTGAGCATAATTGTAAAGAGATAGCCACAAACTTAGATCTGGTAGAGGAGAAGCGCAAGAAGACCATCACCCGCATCGCAGCCTACCATCAGCAACTCCTCTCTAGCTACAACAAAAGAGCCAAGATTCGGCAATTCCAACTTGGAGATCTAGTCTTAAGAAGAGTCTTCATCACTGCCCGTAGAGAAGGCTCCAAAAAGATGGATTCCATCTGGGAAGGTCCGTACAAGATCACTACAATAGGTGGCAAGGGTAATTACACCCTTGCCTCCATGAACGACAAAGAGATCGAAAAAGCAGTGGAACACTTATAATCTGAGGAGGTACCATGTTTGACCTCCCACTACATCAAAGCCCGAAGAACTCAAGTAGCTCAACGGGCACCACCTCGTGAGCCAAGGATTATCTAGTTGTTATGCAGTATTTACTTTACAGCTAAGTTTTTGTTCGTTTCACTCATTTTTCAATGAGGAATTCATAAGTAATTTACAACTTGACTTGATTACATGCCTACAACAACTGATCACTCCTGCACCTCAAAAGAATACCGCACCCTTCTTAGGGACTCACTGCAGGAATTGCACCACTTGAGAGACCAACCATGCTTTCCAGTGCAAGAGGATAAACCAATTCCCTGACATCCATATGGGTCTGCTCTCCAAAGTGGGAGGATAAACTCTACACTCCGAATATCCAGATGTGGATGAGCCGGCCTGCCCTAGTATCACTAGATGTACGATGGCTTACGTTGAAATTTCTAGAAGTAGCCACAATGGTCCCTTTCAAGGCTTAGCGTACTGAAGGATTTTTGGTCTTTTGGCCTAATCCATGGGGAATCGGGCCCTAGAGACGGAGGAGGCACATAACGCAGTACGCCCTACAGACGGTTGCACTGGAACCCTGAAGCTGCTACCAAGTGCACTATGGTAGCCTAAGGTTTCTGGAAGACTACCTACGGCTTGCCCTTCGAGTAGTAAAGCCGCACTAAACTTATACAACCGCACATTCTTGTGAAAGGTGAAATGAGCTAGCGTGCATATACAAAGCTTTATCTACTGCTGACATGCTACGTAGTCGATAAGCTTCACCTCTGCCAAGTGCGGAACGACCTACACCAAGTCCTTAAGTGTTGTGATATTTGCTACACAACCTACAGAATTGAAGAAAGCCAAGGTTAAAGACCTAGTGTTATGCGAACTTGTCTGCTTCTGTAAATAAGGCGTCGGGCTACCAACTCTATGGCTAATAACTTTGCAAAGTTCTACACCAACACCTACGACTGCATAAGCTACGCGGGCCTGTCTGCTTATATAAAAGTAACACGCCTGCCACTGGTCCATAAAGTCTAAAGGTTAGGGCATGAACAAAAAAGGGAAGGAAACAAGTTAATTAAATTTTCTAAAAAAATTGATAAACAACTAGCAAAGACCGAATGAGTTCAAGCAAAACAACAGCAACAAGGAAAACAAGGAAAATCCTAAAGGCTACCTAGAAGGCTACTCTTCAGGAGCTTAGAAATCCCACGACTACTCAGTCACCACACATTCACTAGCCGCGACACTCTCAGCAGCAGCACCATCCTGTGCTTCACCCTCAATTGCTCCAGCCTAGGCATCAGCTTCTCTGACTACTTCACAAATAGAAGCCTTGAAAGTGAAGGTGAGCAAGTCTTCAGGATAAATAGAGAAGGTCCCAAAGTCTTTACCAACAAACTCAAAGTCAGACGGTCACCCAAAGAGATGGTCTACATAACCCAACTTGTAGAAATCAGCTTGACTCTAAGTAAATGAAGCCTCGAACCCGGCCTTCTCACCTTTCAGCTGCTCATTCTCCTCGAGCAGACAAGCATGGACCCGCTGCAGCTCATCCACTTATTTCTTCATATTGTCGTTGATCTTCAAAGCACCTTAAAGTTCCAACATTTAAGGCTCAAGCCTATCAATGACCTTCTTGAAGTGGATCACTTGGTTGGAAGCAGCGATCGATTCTTCATCCTTCCCGTAAGCAGCAGAGTAAAGCTCAGAGATGGCATGCTCAAGGTCTTGAATATGAGGTATGTAATGTTCGATCTTCTTCTTTGCACTTTCATACTTTACTTAGATCATGTCAAGCCTAGTCTTCAAATCCACGATCTTATGGCGAGCGGTCTCAAGCTACAGAGAAGTGGGGGCAAAAATATTAAACCCTTTCAAAGCAACAAGTTCAGATTTCTCGACTAAGGAGTAAACTTCGGCTGCCACGGTTCTTGCCACCTCTTTGGTAGCTTTGGTATCCTCTTGATTAAGGAACATAGGCTCGGCTACTAGAATCGCCATTTTCTGCATCATAGCCAGCATAGCAGTTCTCCTATATTCAGTTATATGCTTTGTAAAGGAACTTGCGCTAACAACCCCCTTGATGCCATCAACAAACTTGGCACACACATTCATGTCCTCGAGCATATATGGTCTCAAGAGCGCACAAATTTCAGCAACTTCCCCAGAAACAGACTTGGTGGATTTTTCACAACTGCTTGCACAAGCAGTCTCTTTCTTCTCAGGAGACAAATTGGTCTCAGCAGTAGAAGAAACAAGTTTTGGCACCATTTTAGCAAGCAAAGGCACATTTCACTCTTTATAGTAGCAAGCCTCTCCAAAGGTGAACCAGACTTACCCCCAGACGAACGTTTTGGCATAAATTTTGGTATTAGAGCCACAAAGAAACTTCTGCGTTGAGCAATCCTATCAGCAATCGAACTAGCTACCTTTGGAACAGAAGGCTTCGCCGGCACGGATCTAGCAACCTCATCCTTCTCACCCTTGGGAGAAGTTAAGTTAATCACAAGCTTAGGAGCTACCAGCAAACCTTCACGAGCAGTGGAAAAAGTCTTTGGCTTTTTCTCAGCCGACATCTCTTGAGTAGGTGGGGAATGTCTCTTTTTCCCACCATCACTTATAGCTGGTTCCATAACGACGATCAGATGAGCTAATGCTTCTACCTTGATGCGCTTTATCTCATCTCATGAGGGCAACCCACCTTTCTCCCGATGAAAATGACTAAGCGGCCAATGCCACTCATGGTACTCGAAAAGGATACCAAGAGTGACATGCATTTTCTTCATTTTTGGAGATGTCTTAGGAGTTGAGCCAAATTTCAAATATCCAAAGTCACCTTAGCCCAGTCATGATCTTCCTTGCTCGAATGATCGATGAGCCTATGGCGGGATCGCAGCTGCCCAACTCCCTCAATGTGGCCTATGTCAAAGAAGTACCAAAATTCGTTGACAGTTAGATCTAAGTCAAAAAATTGGCTTAGATTGAGGAATCCCACTATCACACAGACCACATTCAGAGAACACTCAGCGGGGGCACACTTCATAGAGAAAAATACTTCTTTGAAGAAATGAGGCATGGGAAAAGTAAATCCCAACACAAAGTAGTAATGGGGGAACTTGATGGCTTACCGAGCCCCACTACATGGCTCACGGCTGCTACCATCCTTGACACGCTTCACAAGCACTCTGGACGGGATAGCGTTTATATATGCCTCAAGGAAGTCTCTAAACAAGTCATCGAAGCTAATTTTGAAGCGAGCAACCTTGAAGTAGCCAACCTTGCTCAAGGACCCGCCTTAATGATACAATGGCGGCACATCATCATCATTCCTATGGCTCAAGGAAGACATACTTCAGGAAAATCTACAAAGACGCGAAGAAAATTTGTTAGATGGCTGCTTCACAAAAAAAAATAAAAAAATTAACACAAGGAGGGCAAGGCACAACAGTCCCCACGGCCCAATAAGGCACTCACCTTCTCTCTTCGTCCCACAAGCAAGGGCTCGAGACCTCCCACCAAAGTCGTGGCCTGAACCGTAGGAACCCAGCAACAATGCCAGACCCCACAGTCTGGTCCAACTCCTTTCTTGCCCAAAAGGCATCTCGACCTTCATTCTCTTCTTCCCTAGGTAAGGGCCCGAGCCCAGCTAAAAAGAAATAAAAAAAAAGAAGGAAAAAAGTGAAGCCCGCGCCTCGCCACCTGGCGCATTGCCAGTGGCCTAAGCATCAGTCTAAGCACAGAATCATGATGCTACAGCACCTAGACCCAGTCGTGGCTTCCTAGTTACCTTTTGCACATCCTTGACCTCCTTTGAGCCAAATTTCAAGCCCCGAGGCTCCCCAAAAAATTAAGAAGACAAGGAAAATTAAATTTTTCTTACCTTGAAGCGGCGTGAAGATGGAATAAGCAACAAAAGACAATCCTTTGCACATGCAAGATGTAGAAGATTGCTAGGGGAAGGGGAACAAATATCCTCTAAACTTTCTCTCTCTTGTAGAGAAAAATAAATCGTTCTCCAAAGTTGATTTAATAATCTACTTAAGGTAGACTAAATAGGCTTTGAGAGAAATTTATTTCCCTTTCCTAGAAGGATCTAATTTCCAATTAAAGAGGGAATCAACATCAAAATAGGAAACAATCCTATGTTTCCTAAAGCAAGAAGATCTCTACACCTGTTGCCCTTTCTTGTGAGCAGCCCAATAGGTGTGGGGGTATTTGTGGAGCCAAAAATAATCGAGAAAAATATGGAGGCAACACATGGATTCTAGGGTATAAAACGACAAAATTACCCTCGAGACACACTAGAGCTTCTTCACGCAAGTAGCGGACAATCATGGCTCAATCAAGGTCAAAAGTTATCAAAATAGGTATTTATTCTATCAAATCTTCCTCACAAGGTAACTCCCAAATTATTTCTTTCAAACTATATTAATTAACTAGTAAATGGATTTATTACCCAATTAATTTATTAATTAGCTAATTGATTGAAATTAACACCAAAAAGTACCACATATGGCCGGTCCCCATTCTCCTAATAGGGTTGGCCATACCCCTATAAATACCACTTCATTTCTCAAAAAACCTATGCTAAATCCTCTTGCAAAATTTTCTAAATTCTCCAAACACTTTTCTCTCAAAATTCTAACTTTGACATCGGAGCTTCTTTGGCCAAACCCTCCCCCCCTTTTTCAAATTCATTGTGGGCGCATGAGGCTGATGTGGTAAAAACTAACACACAAATTAAACCCTCTTTTAGGCAATTGTAGTATGCGTAAGTAGGGATTGTTCTAGACTGGAGATTAGGAGGGATGCTAATCTACACAAACTTGACTCAAAAACTGAAAACTAGACTCAAATACACAAAACTAAGCTAAACCGACTCAAATAACACAAAACAAGCACTAAGGGGTGTTTTGGACGAAAATCTAACTAAATTGACTCAAAACATAAAAGGGGGATTTCTTTGGACGAAAATTGACTTAAAATTAACAAGTTGTAAAACTAAGTAAAGATTGCACGAATTTGGTGTGACTTAAGGGGTGAAAGGCTAGCTAAATGATTCTTCTCCACACATGACACATATGCATACGAATCAATTTCCAGTTATTATTCCTATATACCATGAATGACAATGCCCCAAATCAATTGTGGATGCACTAATTAATGCTCAGATTTTCCTAAAGTCATTGAATTGGACTCAGCGACGCAACCAAATTATTCTTATCAAGTTCCCTATATGAACTGCATGATAGAGATACATATCAAAGATTATTAAGTTCTATGAAAATCATAAGCATTGGCAAGGCATTCGTAACTATGAACTGCATGATACTCCTGCCAGGAATTTACTTAACACAATCGTGACTAGCGACTTTTACTACTTATGAATATAAGTTCATAACGATTAGGTGAAATTCCCTTATATTCTAGAGTCAAATCCCTGCATGCAAACTAAGTAGGCCTCCTTAATCAACATACAAGAATAAGTTATCAATCAAACAGTTAAGTAAATTGCATTCACGATTTATGAAACAATAACTGGATGTAATCAATTCATATAAAACATATGATCATGGTTTCGAATTCACCTCTAGCTAAAACGAATTTAGTTCTACATGTCTATCATAACTAAAAACCAAATTAAAACAAACAGCGGACTAAAACTAAGGATAGAGTACACCTAGAAATGCTCCAGCAATCCCAAAGACTTTGGATGGCAGGCACGGCACCAAGCTCTCCTTCCTTGCAAAGCTGCGGCACAATGTGTTTAATTTCTCTGAATTTATCTCTCTATAGCTCTTCTCCTCTGTGCAGCAGATATTGTGCATATATATATAGGGTGGCATGGCACCAAGTTGTAGAGGAGAAGGATTAGGACTTGCACAAACCAAGAAGGAAAAGGACTAGATGCCTTGGCAGATTTCTAGGGGGAAAGGGATTAGTTGGTGCGGCATATTCTTAGGGCAAATGATAGGGCTTCTAGAACCAGATATTTAGGTGATTTAATGTGAAATGTATTCCCTCTTGCAGATGGAATTAAGGTAGGATAAGATTAGGATAGGATAAGATAAGATAAGGTTGGATAAAGATAATGTTGGATAAGATAAGGTTGGATAAGGTTTTGGATAATGTTCATTCTTTTTAGCTGATTCCTTATCTTCTTTGTCTTGAATTAATTTCTCCAGATGTTTAGCACATTGCTAGCCTCTCTTGAACTTCAAAAACGTCCATCCACCTTGCTCCATGCATATGCTATCCATTCCAGGCCCAAAACTGCTCTAAAATGCTCCAAATTGCACTTTCTTGCCAACTTTGCCATTTGAACCAACAAACACACGAAAATAGCTTAAATCACTATAATAAGTAGAAACTAACTAACTAAATGCAAAGAAACAAGCTAACTAAGTCGCATGAATATGCTCCTATCAAATTCCCCACACTTAGCTTTTGCTAGTTCTAGAGCAAAACAAAACAAACAAAACATAACCTAAACCTTCCAACGTTTGCCTCAGGGATTTCCAATGAAACATGACATGTTAAAATCACTACTCCCACAGATTTTAGCTATCCTTACCCTCGAGCTCATACTTAATCGCAGTCACCACTTACTAGCTCGCATGTAATCAATTAAAACAATGTTTTGAATGTAGTAACATACCTTAGAGAATTCCTCAATTCCTCACACAGATTTTCTGACTACACTCCTGCACTAGGTATATGTGAGAAGATTGATGTAAACATGTAGACTAACACTCACATATGTTAAACACAAAGGGGAGATTCATACAACTTTTTGGGGTCAGATTTGCATTTTTTGGACCCTTCCTTCAACAAACAACACTTGTGAGCTCATTCCCACTTATTTTGAACTTTTTTTTTCTTTCTTTTCACAACTTTTCTTTCCTTTCTTTTCTTTGTCATGTTTTTTTCTTTTTTTTTTCTCTATGCCTTTTTTCTTTCTTCCTTCAGCACAATCAACATACAACCATACAAATTCCAACTAAAAATCCTTCCCCCACACTTGTTTTCCTGCAAAATGTTGATCAAAAGGAATTCCCTCTAAGTCATGCTTCACTATTCTTTAAGAACAAAGGTATGGATAGTCCTATTCTAGGTTAGGTAAGGATAATGTGGCTAACAAAGAAAATATGCTAACTAAGGCTCAAGGGGGTTAAATCTACAATATATATGCAAAGGGTAAGGTTTTTTAGCTCTGGTTTGATGCGCGAATTATACGCACACAAATTTAACCCTATTTGTGACAATTGTAGTAATGATGTAAGTAGGGATCGTTCTAGACCGGGGATTAACTAGGGGCACTAATCACTTGAAAACTGAATTAGA
>JADOBS010300637.1:0-10970 GCA_015708375.1 Cydonia oblonga | reverse complement strand
TTGAGACACTTCATTCACAAAATGAGCTTTTAGCTAATCATCCAAATTCCCGCATATACAACACTTTAAGTGGATTAGTCGAATTTGATGGGTACTATCTTGAGAGTGAGCCTTGTGTTGCCTGCAGTTCTCCAGAGGTGCCATACAGCAGGATGAAGCTAGAAAGTCTGAAATCTGAAACAAAGTTCACTGACAATCGCATCATAGTGAAATGCACTGGGAGTTACACCATCCAGACAGTGACCATGAACGTCCATGATGCGCGGAAGTCTAAATCAGTGAAAGTCTTGAACCTGTATTACAACAACCGACCAGTGGCTGACTTGTCAGAGTTGAAAAATAATTGGTCTCTTTGGAAACGTGCCAAGAGTTGCCATCTTACTTTCAATCAGACTGAACTGAAAGTGGACTTTCCCATTCCAATAACAGCTTGTAACTTCATGATTGAGCTGGATTCATTCTACGAAAATCTCCAGGCTTTGTCTCTTGAACCATTGCAATGCCCACGTTGCAGTCGACCTGTCACTGATAAGCATGGTATATGTAACAATTGCCATGAGAATGCTTATCAGTGCAGGCAATGCCGCAACATTAATTATGAAAATCTGGACTCCTTTCTATGCAACGAGTGTGGCTATAGCAAATATGGTAGATTTGAGTTCAACTTCATGGCAAAGCCAAGTTTTGCTTTTGACAACATGGAGAATGATGAAGATATGAAGAGAGGGTTGGCTGCTATAGAAACTGAATCAGAAAATGCTCATAGGAAATATCAACAACTTCTAGGATTCAAGAAGCCACTGCTTAAGATTGTCTCGAGTGTCGGTGAGATTGAAATTGACTCACAACAGAAGGATTCGGTGCAGCAAATGATGGTCGCCTTACCTGGGCCTGTATGTAAGATTAATCGTAAAATAGCTCTTCTTGGTGTCCTGTATGGTGAGAAGTGCAAAGCAGCTTTTGATTCTGTCAGCAAAAGTGTCCAGACACTGCAAGGGTTACGCCAGGTTTTGATGAATTATTTGCATCAGAAACAGTCTGTTAACGGAGTGGCTGCTTCCAGATTTGTGGTTTCCAGGTCTCCAAATAATTGCTATGGCTGTGCTTCTACATTTGCGACACAGTGTCTTGAAATCCTACAGGTCCTATCAAAGCATCCAAATTCCAAGAAACAACTTGTTGCTGCTGGCATTTTAACGGAACTATTTGAAAATAACATTCATCAAGGTCCTAAAACAGCTCGTGTCCAAGCTAGGGCTGTTCTTTGTGCATTCTCTGAGGGTGATATAAATGCAGTGACCGAGTTGAACAGCTTAATTCAGAAAAAGGTTACGTACTGCCTTGAACATCATCGTTCCATGGACATTGCTCTGGCCACTCGTGAAGAGTTGTCATTGCTGTCAGAAGTATGTTCTCTCACTGATGAATTTTGGGAATCAAGATTGCGTGTTGTTTTTCAGCTGCTATTTTCTTCTATCAAATTGGGTGCTAAGCATCCTGCCATTTCTGAGCATGTCATTCTTCCTTGTCTGAGGGTTATATCTCAGGCATGTACTCCTCCAAAACCTGATGTACCAGATAAAGAGCCTAATACAGGAAAAGCTAGCACTGGTTCGCAGATCAAGGAAGAAAGTAATTCAAATATGTCTGGATCTTTGGGCGGACATAGTGGTGGTACCAAGTCAGCAGAACCACTAGATAAGAACTGGGATGCCTCTCAGAAGACTCAGGACGTTCAATTATTAAGCTATGCGGAGTGGGAGAAGGGAGCATCATATCTTGATTTTGTTAGAAGGCAGTACAAAGTGTCCCAGTCTGTTAAAGGTGGTAACCAGAAGACTCGACCTCAGAGACAAGAATTCCTGGCTCTTAAATATGCACTCAGGTGGAAGAGGCATACTAGTAAGACAGCTAAGAACGACTTGTCAGCATTTGAGCTGGGGTCTTGGGTTACAGAACTTGCTCTTAGTGCTTGCTCTCAATCTATAAGGTCAGAGATGTGCATGTTGATAACTCTGCTCTGTGCTCAGAGTACATCAAGACGATTTCGGTTATTAAACTTACTAGTGTCCTTGCTACCAGCAACTCTTTCTGCTGGTGAAAGTGCTGCGGAATATTTTGAGTCTCTGTTCAAGATGATAGATTCAGAAGAGGCTCGCCTGTTTTTGACTGTGCGTGGATGTCTTGGTACAATTTGTAAACTAATTACTCAAGAAGTAGGCAATGTTGAATCTCTAGAAAGGAGCATGCGTATTGACATTTCTCAAGGATTCATACTTCACAAGCTTATAGAGCTGCTGGGTAAATTTTTGCAGGTTCCGAATATTCGATCCAGGTATGACTGGTTTCTTTACTAATTTCAAATTTTGTGCTTAACTGATTCCATTTTTTTTAAACAACTTTCGTGCTTAACAAATTTTGTTTGTATTAATGTCAGATTCATGCGAGACAATTTGCTGTCGGAAGTTCTTGAGGCTCTTATTGTTATTCGCGGCTTGGTAGTGCAGAAGACCAAGTTAATTAGTGATTGCAATCGGCTTCTAAAAGACCTTTTAGATAGCCTTCTGCTTGAAAGCAGCGAAAATAAACGGCAGTTCATTAGAGCCTGCGTCTGTGGTTTGCAAAACCATGGGGAGGAGAGAAAAGGACGAACTTGTCTGGTATGGATGATAATCTAACATTCGGGTTTTCTCTGCTTTGTAAATGATGCTTTTAGACTGGTTTATCAAAATAACTCATCAAAGCTATAATATACTGATACCTAATTATACGTTTGTGGTAGGTAAAATTTTTGCTGTCTAGATAAAAGCCAATATTTCTTGGGTTCTTTATAGTTTGTACAAGGCTCACCTTCTCATATTTGCATGTGTTCTTCGCTTTCTTTTTTGTTGTGTTTCTGTGTATATAAGCATGGGGTTCCTTTGTGTTGCTTTCACTGACTTAGGAGCCAGCACTAACATTCAACTATATGAACAGTTTATCCTGGAGCAGCTCTGCAATCTGATATGCCCATCAAAACCAGAGCCAGTGTATCTGCTGGTTCTTAACAAGGCACATACACAAGAAGAGTTTATCAGGGGATCTATGACAAAGAATCCCTATTCTAGCTCTGAGATTGGTCCTCTGATGCGTGATGTCAAGAATAAAATTTGCCATCAGTTGGATCTGCTAGGTCTTGTTGAAGATGACTATGGGATGGAATTGCTAGTTGCTGGGAACATCATCTCTCTTGATTTGAGCATAGCTCAAGTCTATGAGCAAGTCTGGAAGAAGTCAAGTCAATCTTCGAATTCCATGGCCAATACGACGTTATCACCTAATGCTGTCCCATCAGCTAGAGACTCTCCGCCTATGACAGTGACCTATCGGCTTCAGGTTTGTTATAGCTGTGTATTTTCCCATGTACAAGTCTGCATACTGATAAGGATTTTCTTCTAAATGACAAAGGAGTCTCCTTTTCTCTATGTCTGTACCAATATATGATATATAGGCTGTTTGGGCACACTTCCATTCAAATTGCATAAATGAAGTTCAAACAAAACTGACATTTAAATTCCATAGAAAAACAAAGTTATTTCTCTATCAAATCATGTATAATCTCTAACAGATCATGTAAAGCATAGATTTAAGATGTTATGCTTCACCCAATCATTTTAAATTCATTTTGTGTTAAATTTTGAATCCATCCATGAATTTTGCTAAAATCTAAAGGTAGGTACTCATCATAATCTTTCAGCCAACTTAAGCTTAATCTTGAAACTAATCTCATATTTCAAAATCGTTCATCCAAATGCAACCTGACATCATTTATTCCTGATGGATCAATATGTCATGTTTTCTATTATTTTTTTATCTTGCGACTCTTACCTTGATATTCTTTTGATCATAACTATTCTCTTTTTGGGTACAATTTCCAGGGTTTAGATGGTGAAGCAACTGAGCCTATGATTAAAGAATTGGAAGAAGATAGGGAGGAGTCACAAGATCCAGAGGTTGAGTTTGCCATTGCAGGTGCTGTTCGTGAGTATGATGGGCTGGAAATTATATTGAGCATGATCGAGGTGCATATCCTATTTCATTCTTCGTACTTGACATTTGAAGTGAAACCTTTTGCTACATATTGTTGAAATAACCAACTTTTAATATGATTTACAGCGTCTGCGAGATGATTTCAAGTCCAACCAAGAGCAGTTGGTAGCTGTTCTAAATCTCCTCATGCATTGTTGTAAAATAAGAGAGAACAGGCGAGCTTTGCTGAGGTTAGGAGCTTTAGGTCTACTCCTTGAAACGGCGAGACATGCCTTTTCTGTTGATGCCATGGAGCCAGCTGAAGGCATACTTCTCATTGTTGAGAGTCTGACTCTGGAAGCTAATGAAAGTGATAACATTAGCATCACACAAAGTGCTCTTACTGTCACTAGTGAAGAGACGGGTGAACAGGCCAAGAAAATAGTCCTCATGTTTCTGGAGAGATTATCTCATCCTTTGGGCCTTAAGAAATCAAACAAACAGCAGAGGAACAATGAGATGGTTGCAAGAATCTTGCCCTACTTGACATATGGTGAGCCTGCTGCAATGGAAGCGCTTATCCAGCACTTCAGCCCACCCTTGCAGGACTGGAGGGAATACGACCAGCTGGAAAGAGAACATGAAGATGACCCAAAAGATGAAAGCATCACCCAGCAAGCTGCCAAGCAGAGGTTCACGCTGGAAAATTTTGTAAGGGTATCTGAGTCTCTTAAAACAAGTTCCTGTGGAGACAGATTGAAAGACATTATTCTTGAGAGGGGTATTACTGGCGTTGCAGTTAGACATCTGAGTGATAGTTTTTCAGTTGCAGGACAGGCTGGCTTTAAATCTAGTGCAGAATGGGCAACAGGCTTAAAACTGCCATCTGTCCCACTGATATTGTCTATGCTGAGAGGCTTGTCAACAGGACATTTGGCCACTCAAAAGTGTATTGATGAGGGAGGAATTTTACCTTTGCTTCATGCTTTGGAAGGGGTCTCGGGGGAAAACGAGATAGGCGCTAGGGCTGAAAACTTATTGGACACCCTTTCAAATAAGGAGGGAAAAGGAGATGGCTTTTTGGAGGAGAAGGTGCGGAGGTTGAGACATGCCACTAGGGATGAAATGAGGCGTAGAGCTCTAAGGAAAAGAGAGGAATTGCTTCAGGTAATTCATTGAGCATTTTTTAATAGTTATTGAAAATTCTTTTTATAGTTTATATATGAATTATATGAAAGCAGGTGCCGACTGAAGTAGATTGTTGTCATGTTACAGAATTTGATATGGAAAATGAGGGTAGAAAATAGCTATTCTCGACTTAAAACAGGAGTTTAGTTTTCCTTAGGGTCAGCGAGTGAAAGCAATACAATTCTCATGGTAAATTAGGATAGAATTTAGTCCTAAATGTATTTATTTTCTTATTTGATGTTCGTGTAATTAGTTTTGAGAAAATGAGTAGAACTAATTACTAGCTGTGAAACCGATGGTTCCCTTCGTATCCAAATACTCAGGGTCTTGGAATGCGACAAGAGCTAGCTTCAGACGGTGGTGAGCGTATTGTTGTTTCACGACCATTACTTGAAGGTTTAGAAGACGTGGAGGAAGAGGAGGATGGCTTAGCATGCATGGTTTGCCGAGAGGGTTACAGTTTGAGGCCCACTGACCTACTGGGTGTTTACTCTTATAGCAAGCGAGTGAATTTAGGTGCAGGGACTTCTGGAAGCGCACGTGGGGAGTGTGTTTATACAACTGTTAGTTATTTCAACATTATTCATTTCCAGTGCCATCAGGAAGCCAAGAGAGCAGATGCTGCTCTCAAAAATCCAAAGAAGGAGTGGGAAGGGGCAACTCTTAGAAACAATGAATCTCTTTGCAATTCTTTGTTTCCTGTGAGAGGTCCATCTGTTCCTTTACCTCAGTATATTCGCTATGTTGACCAGTTCTGGGACAACCTCAGTGCTCTTGGGCGTGCTGATGGGAGCCGTCTACGGCTGTTGACTTATGACATTGTTCTGGTACAGTATTTTCCTTCACTTTTTTTTTGTCTCCTTCACTTTTTTATTTTGTCTCCTTCACTTTTTTTTTTTGTCTTGTTATTTAACCTTTCTGATGTATATTATCTTAAATGTGGACCTTATATTTATGAATGTTTTGTTATGTAGATGCTAGCTCGTTTTGCGACCGGGGCATCATTTAGTGCAGAAAGCAGAGGTGGCGGAAGGGAAAGCAACTCCAGATATCTTCCTTTCATGATCCAAATGGCACGTCACCTTCTTGATCAGGGAAGCCCATCTCAACGTAATACAATAGCCAAGTCTCTGAAAGCATATTTGTCATCGTCTGCATCAGATTCTAGGCCTTCCACTCCTGAGAAACAACCGTCTATGGGGTCTGAAGAAACCGTCCAGTTTATGATGGTGAATTCACTTCTTTCGGAATCTCATGAATCTTGGTTGCAACACCGCCGTGCCTTCTTGCAGCGTGGAATATACCATGCCTACATGCAGCACACTCATGGCCGGTCAGCAGGTCGCACATCATCCAGTTCATCTCCTATAGTCAAGATAGAGTCTGGTAATACAAGCCAAAGTCCTAGTGCAGAGATCGGGGGTGCTGATGAGCTTTTGTCTGTCATTCGACCAATGCTTGTCTACACTGGCTTGATTGAGCAGCTCCAACGTTTCTTCAAGGTCAAAAAACAAGCAAATGCGGCACCCACCCGAGCAGAAGGTACATCAAAAGTATCCAAAGGGGATGACAGTGGAAGCTTGGAAGCTTGGGAGGTAGTGATGAAAGAGCGGCTTTTGAACGTGAAGGAGCTGGTGGATTTATCGAAAGAAATGCTATCGTGGCTTGACGAGATGAGTTCCGCAAGCGATTTGCAGGAGGCGTTTGACGTAATTGGTGTATTAGCTGATGTGCTGGCTGGTGGCATTACCAACTGCGAGGACTTTGTACGTGCAGCAATCGATGCGGGGAGAGGCTGAGAGTTCGGTTAAACTACCGGCGTCGTATGCGTTGCTGTCGTAGTATCTGCCGGGTTTTCTTTTAATATAGGCGAAGGTGATACTTGTAAAATGACTTTACCCCATGAAAAATGGTGTTCAGAATCTTGAGACTACGTACATATCTCTGTATCTTCCGAGTGTGTTGTGCGCATATGGCTCCTTGGTAGTAAAATTATGTTTTTTTCTCCCTAAAATCTGCAATTTTGGTAAATTCGTATGTTTCACCCTACGATTCTACCGCGACAATTTTGACAATTTTACTTGGAAGTGTAAGCTTCTCTTCAAATTTCGAGTTTTGTGTGGGAAGTTGCTTGCAGATCGGTTTAACTCGTCAATCTATACTCATTTGAAAGTACTTTCAAAACGACTGAAGTCGTTTTTGGTGAAATTGATTTTAGAGTTGGGATCCCAAAATAACCAGATATATGCTTCTTGTGAAGTGTTTTTTTAGGATCCACTTAATATTTTACTAAAAATTGGGTTCAAAAACATTTTCAATAATTTTAAAAGCATTTCGAAACACATCTGCAGTTATCACGGGACTTAGCAATGAAAGTGAGGAGATTAGGAGAGAAGCCGAACTCATTTCAATAGGAAATTCTTGATAAGTATGTATGTATTGGACCCGTAGAGAAAAAGGTGTTTAATACAAAAGAAGGAACCCTCTCTCTGAGGTGTTTAATACATGATACACCAGGCAAACCAAATGTGGTTCTCTTTTTTTCGGCAACCAACAGAAAGGGGCCGAAAGAACCCTAAAGTTAGGACGCCCTAATTCATGGCATCGTAGTCGTCCAGCTTGTCATTGTACTGCAGCACCTTTCTCCTAATCTTCGATGAATCCACCCATGTAATGAAATCTTCCATATTCCTTGTCACGAGGAACGCTGGGTCAGTAACAGTTTCTGGACCGACACGGATGTGTCCTTGCTCAATGTATGTGACAGCTTCTTTCAGGTGTTCAGCAAACTTCAATCGAACCAAAACAGTTGAAAGCCTCCGTCTGTAAACATAGACATGGTAAGCCATCATCACTCGTGAATCGTGACAGTGTCAAATAAACTAGTGACACTAGCAATTACCAAGGCAGAACGTCTTCTAACTTTTGTTGCAAACTTTTCTGTCAATAGTTTCATAAGAATTCATCGAGCGTAAGGAAGGAGAAGATTACCTGCAAAGGGATGACACCGACAAGCGTTCACACAATGCCAAGCTTTGCTTGGATGGTATCACACCGATATTGTACCTGTCATCAACATAAACCCTTTAAGTGTAGAGCACATAAGATGATGCTAAAACAGACATAATCCTATTGAGTTCGGATCGTACAATATTCAAGTCGTGTGACATTTCGGGGGTAAAGTTTCTCAATTTCGATACACCCATACATCCCAAACACTTCTCTCTTTATGTCAACACAATAACGACCAAACTTGAGGGGGTTAAACTTTCTAAATTTCGACTCGATCACTACTTTTTTTTCTTTTTTTCTATAACCGATAGCGTAACACATAATGTCCACAAGAAACACTCTTTAGGACCTAATTGACCAAAATTCGATAACTTTTTATGGGTTTCTTATGCAGCTTTGGAATATATTTACCTTTAACTGACATATCAATTCAACTACATGCAGCATCAGAAGCACACAAAAAATAAGACTCACAGTTTTTCCAAGAGCATATCGGTCATTTCGATCCGATACGGATCGTTCGGGTTCAACTGCTTCAATATGTGCACCAGCTTCTGCACCATCCGGCACAAACCCGAGTACCTATTTTCCAATTTTCCAATTTTTTTTCAAATTTTTAATCGGAAAGAAACAAAACCCAGTTCATCGGAAGATTAATCGACTGATAAAACCTGAAAAAATGACATGAAATTAAGGAAAAAAAATTGTAATTTTACTTTTTGTAGTCGTCGCGACCGGTGACATGGTAGCGCTGCAGAACCTGGGTTTCTCTGTGTCCCGCTTCTCTCTTCCAGTCCAAGAAGTTAACTTTCTTCAGCAGCTTCTTCTCATGAAACTTGAGCTCCCTCATGCTTCCTTTTCCGCAGACAGAGAGATGATGGAGCTAAAACCCTAGCTGGAGTAAAAAAAGGGGGAAAAAGTGTTCCAAAACCCTAGATTGGGACGAGAATTTCAATCTTAATTACGAGGCAAGCCCATTTGAATATTTAAATTGGGCCTTAAAGCCCAAACAGCTCAAGCCATTTCACATTTATGCTAAATATCCGATAGGCCCTCATCTTCGTTAGTTCATGTTTTGAGCAAGGATGGTCTGCCATGTCTATAACGTCCTGGCCCCTAATTATTTATTTTCAGGGATTACGTTTGTTGATAGGCCCAAATCTAAATTCTTGATAAATTTTTCAATATAAAATAAAGGTTCTTTTCTTTTAATTCCTTAATTTCATAAAATGGTCTAAACCATAATTATCTTATCAAGACATAACATTATTCAATTATTTTACCAATTTAGTCCCAAATTTATTCTCTTCGATCAAGATTCCAATTCAACATTAATTTTCGAATTATTTAATCTCACTCATTTTATGGCTGCATCTAGCGTCTCGTTAGGCTGCATACGTACCCTAAACAGGGATCAAGTCATTCGTAGTTCGCCAATTCAAATTTAATTAATTTCGACATTTCTACAAGAACTAACAATTGCTATATAGCTTCAAACAAGTGTATCACACCAAGTGCTTACTAAATTTGGTTTCAGATCATCAAAATTAGGTCAAAAATACGGTGTTGGCCCACTGGCCACGCACTGCCGTGCGTGGTGGTTTCCGGTAAATGAAAACCTCAATTTTCCGACTAACTCCAAAAATTACCAAATTTTACAAGCAAGTAGAGTTCAATGAGAGGAATAACTTTCATACCTGGACCAAAGTCCAATTCGGCCTAGAAACACCTAAAATTAGCCTCTATCCGTGTAGAACCCTAGAATTTGATGGTGTCGATTCAACCCCAAAACAAACTCTAACGCCCCATCCAATGCATGGGATTTGTTCCTGGGATTGAGGAAAGTGTATTGGCAGTGATTTTTACCTGAGTTAGCTTCAGATTTGGTGAATCTCCACCCAAACCCGTCTCACCTACCGTGGGGTTCATCATGAAATCAAACCTCATTTCATCTACTTTGGGGTGATAATGGGAGAGGGATCGATTAAAGTTTACATAAGGATTAATTTAGCACCGGCCCCGTCGTCTACGGTGGTCTAAATAAGGAGTTACAGCCGGGTCGGGTTGGCGGGTTGATAGGGACCTGGGTTCGGTCGGTTCTTCCCCTCCTTTTTTTTCTTTTTTTTTTCTCCTTCATCTTTCCCTCCCCTCCCCCATTCGTCCACACCCTTCTTTCTCTCCTCCCCTTCCAATGACAGCCACACGCGTGGCATCCATAGAACAGCCCCAACAAATCTGGAGCCTTCCAGATTATGGTCAAATGACCAATTTACCCTTAACTTCAAATGTTAATAACTTCTTCATTATAATTATGTTTCACGAACAGGTTGCGCCTACGCGTTCGTGAGATCGAGCTCTATTCGAACATATAAATTGTGACCTTGGATAGTCTACGAATTTAATATAATTAATTTACAAACTTTAAATTTCATAACTAGTTTAATTTAAAATAAATTCAAATGAATTAATATAAATTCTCGATTCTTTCCCCATATTCATAATTATGAATATCCAATTCATATATTTAAATTTGTCGGGGTATTACAATGTCCACATTGATTTGTTATGGCGATGTCAAGGGTGACACTAAACTTGGTTGATGCATCTACTGATTGTACCTTCTTTCATCGTTGTTGTTTTTGTTGTGCCTTTCGGGGTGTTTGCCTCCTTGTAGGCTTTCTTGTACTTTTGGGATTCTCGGCCTTGAAATGTTATTCCTTGTTTTCCAAAAAAAAAAAAAAAAAAAAAAAAAAAAAAATATA
>JADOBS010300636.1:0-10970 GCA_015708375.1 Cydonia oblonga | reverse complement strand
ACGGGGCGGGTCCTAATTTAAAAAAAGAGAAACGGGGTGGGGTGGGGCGGGCCTTTGAAATTTTAGGTTCGGGCCGGTTCCAAAAGTATAGAAAAACGGGTACCCGGACCGGCCCTACAAAAATACCTTGTGTTAGGTACTGTTACTGTCTCCCAAGCCCACTTCTTTTTTGTTCCTCCCCGTGGGCCGTGACAGTTCTCACTCGAGAACACTCCACACACACACACACACCTCACCCACTTCCCCGTGTTTCCCCTCCCCCAATCTCTCGAACCTTCTCCCTCATTCCTCTTCTTTGTTTCTTCTCCCCCCATCTCTGCACTCTCCTTCCCGGAGCACAGACACACCACACCCACACCCACACCCCACCGATGAAGATCTCGATCTCCACGCTCTTCAATGGCGAGTGAATCCTCTGTGACCACGTGTTCTCATCCTCTGCCTTGATCCGCGAGTCCTGCTTCACAAACATTTCACGCGAGGGGGCGACTTTGCTTTTCAGCTTCCCGCAAGTTCTGGTGGCGGTGAAGAGCAAGAAGAATTCTCTCGACATCTTCCGCCTCCTCGACATGTACACTACGATCTCCGAGAACTGGCCGGAGATCGAATCCATCTTCAGCTTTGAATCCACGACTGCCGTCCATTCTCAGGCGCTCAACTCGCTCATCAAACTCAGCGAATCAGTGCTATCAGTGTTCTCCGATTTCAAGGCCATGGTCCAGAAAGACTCGTCGAAATCCGTCCCCACCAGCAGCGGGATCCACGATCTGACTCTCCCCCACCTCTACAACTTTCCTAATTTATTTGTCTGTTTTATGCCCATAATTTAATTCCTGTTTTATGTCCTGATTCGATTCGATTTCGAACTCGAATCCGAACTCGATCGACTGCAAATTCGACTAGGAATCTGGGTTCTGGATACTGAAAATTAGAAGAAAAAAAAAATAGGGTACCCGTTGGACCCGTAGGAACCGGCCCGTTTTATACGGGCCGGGTTAGGTCCGGTTCTCAATTTGAAAATAGTAAAACCCGCCCCGCCCCGGCCTGTGGTATTTTCAAGCGGGTCCGGTCTGGTCCCTTCAATTTTGGGCCCGACCCGGCCCGTGCCCACCCCTAGATATGTCAATGGAATGTGAGATAGGAGAGATGGGCACGGTAGTGGGTGGGGAGCATGGCAGTGTGGCAGGAAAAGTAAGATTAAGGGGTGTAGGGTTAAATGGTGGGGTCCCGGGGTTAGATAGGTCGGATGGTGATGGATGAGAGGTTTGACAAGCTGGCGGTGGGTGTGGTGTCAGCAAGACCAGGTAGGTAGAGGGTAGGAGGGGCCCGCTGTTATGTATGGGAATGGTAGGGGTCAGCAGGGATGAAGGAAGAGACTGGAAAGGGAAGGTAGTGTAGTTTCCGTAAATTTAACGTCACGGTTAACAAAGAATTTTTTAGTTTCCAAATCATATAGTTTAACACGAAACAGTGGGATATCCAACAAAGACACATCGTTTAACACGAGGGTCAAATTTATAAGTAGGGTGAACAACAATAGCAAAGCACAACAAACAACCAAAAACTTTCAAATGGTCAAAAGATGGTGGACGTTTATATAATAACTCAAAAGGGGATTTGTTAGATAACAAAGGAGATGGTAATCGGTTAATGAGATAGACAGCGGTGGATACACACTCATCCTAAAATGAAAGGGGTACTTGAAATTGGAAGCGTAAGCTACGTGCAATGGTGAGAATGTGACGATACTTATGTTCGACAATGCCATTTTGTTGTGGAGTGTAAACACATGTGCGTTGATATTCAATGCCATTGGTTTGAAAAAAAATGGGAAGATGAGATTTAAGTGGGAAACAAAATGGCACAACAATTTAGAGAATCAGTGACTTGACTAGTAGACATGAGATTGAAGTGAAAATAAGGAACACATAAAACATTGTCTAAGGTAATATCTGAATTGAATGGTACGGTTCCTGTAGAAGTGATTTTGACTGAAGAGTCGGTGGGTAATTTAACAGTGGATATTGGAGAAGATGTGCCTTTGGAAAAAAAATGAAGAATCTAAAATGATATAGTTGGTAGCCCCGCTATCCAAAATCCAAGGTTTAGTATATACAGAATTAATGGATGCAACAGTAAAAGAGGACCGACCTACTACATTCGCATAAACACTGTTATTACCAGAGGTATTATTTAAATTCATCACGGAGACAACGTGAGCCAATTGTTGAAGTTGTTCAGCAGAAAGACCTTGCAACGGGTTCGGTAAAGGCTGCGTTTGTGTCTGAGGGGTGACGTGCGCTGCATTTGCAGCAATGATGAAACCCGTCGCTGCATTGTCAGCATGAGAAGTAGCATGGGCAGCACATGGAATGATGCTGCCTTGGAGACGCTGCTGTGCTTTGTGACCTTCTCCATTCGTGCCATTTTTAAATCAACATCTGTCTTCAATGTGGCCTCTTTTATCACAAAACTTGCAATGATATTTTCAAGTTCTACAATTATCAATTGTATGTCCACCTTTATCACAGTATTCACAATGGAAATTTTTGGAATTGTTGAAGGAATGGTTTGATCGACTTTGAACGGCTGCAACAATGGAAAAATTTTCATTCGATCCCAAAGACATTTGTCTCTGTGTTTTGTCCTGAATAACAAGTGAGTAGGCTTGACGAACTTTAGGCAAAGGTTCCATCACAAGAATACTACTTTGAACTCCACTATAGACATCATTGAGACCCATGAGAAATTGCATCATTCGATCTTCTTCTATTTGTTCATTATGTGCCTTTGTCTGGTCACAGATGAGAAGAGGTCGATAAGTCTCTAACTCATCCCAAAGGCCTTTAAGTTTTGTAAAATAAGCCTAAACTGTCATGGAACCTTGAGAGAGGGATGCGATGGATTTCTGGATTTGATAAATTGTTGGTGCATTCTTTTGTGAGAACTGATCTTTAAAATCTTCCCACACATGTTGAGCGTTTTTTGCATGAACAACTCCTTTGGATAAATCAGGCTCCACGGATTGAGCGAGCCATGCTAAAATCATACTATTGCACTGATTATAGAGAGCGTATTCTTTTGGTTGATCCTTCGTTAATGTAGGCTAAATGGAGCCATCAACAAAACCAATTTTGTTTTAGGCTGTGAGAGCATGAATCATGGATTTGCTCCAAGATGGATAGTTAGATCCATTCAATTTTTCCGGAACGAGCATATGACCAGGACTATTTGAATGATGAACATAGTATGGGTTTGATGAATCCATATCGATCTTGCTATGGGTTTGACTGTTTTGTGGTTGTGGTTGAAGTACTGTGTCTGACATTATGTTTGGAAAATAACAAGGGTTGGAAAAAATAGGCAATCAAGTACCAAGACCTGATGCTCTAGTACCATCTTAAAAAGATGAATACTAAAATGGTTAAAGGGCAGGACAATTGAAAGGAGCAGACTGAATTGGTTTCGAATTGATTTCATTGATAAACTTTACAGTACAATATATACCATCTTAAAATGATGATATTAAAATGCTTAAATGGCAGGACAATTGAAAGGAGTAGATTGAATTGGTTTCAAATTGATTTCATTGATAAACTTTACAATATATACATCAATAGGTCAACCAATTAACCCTACATTAATGTCCTAGAAAATCGTATCCCTCTTTTGATGAGATTTGACATAAACCATATTAGGTAAATATATTACATGATATTTCTTAATAATGTGGATCCACTTAACAGTTAGAATCCTAAAAACATATAATAGGCTATATCATCGTTTTGAGGAGCAATATTTTACCTCTAACCTCCAGCTCTTGTCTAACACATTAGATATGCGTCTTCTGTTGGATGAGTTCTGTATTTCTATTGAATTGAAGATATGGGAGATGGGTTTGATTTTTTTTGTGCCATTGATTTGATGGTAAAAACGTTACCTTTCGGATTGCACTCATCAGTCATCGCACTCTCTCTCTCTAAGACAAATACTTACAAATCCATATAAAAGTTGTGGATTCTACAAATTCTATTAAAATCTACCACTGTTTATTAATCTTCAAAATTAAAGATCCAAAGCTTTGTAATTGAAATAAATAAATAAGTTGGCCAATAATCTTTATTTTCAGTCCAAACAATGAACCCAGTGAGTTTTTTATTTGTGAACTGACAAATGAGTTTAGTTTATGCAAAATCACAATCTTTCTAAATTACGTTTCAAACCTCAAACCAGATATTTATAGTGTATTGCTTGGGAGGACGTAAAACTGTAGGATAAACTAATTCGTCTCACATGCATAAACAATAAACAAACACTATACGTGAAGGGATTAAAGAAAATGTTCAATTTAAATAAATGGAAACATTTCAAGTATGTTACACTCCGATACCTTTTTTATTCCCCTTGGTTCTAGCACTGCATATATAAGAATTAACAGACGTTTCATACATGAATAATTTATACATATGGTAATTTAATTAGTCTACCTAAGCCACTTTATTTTTCTAGACAAATAAATGGACGACGCCTTTTTTATTTGCATTCTTGAGATAGTAAAACGTTTGCGGTTGCACTAATTTCAGCTCTCTTTCTCTTCCTCTCCCTCTCTCCAGTAACCTCCAATCTCACTCCAAACAACTTTAGCACTCTTTCATTATCTTCCTCCTCTTTCTCAGCCGAGTCTCCATACTTTGCCACCAAGTCAAGAAGCTCCTTGCACTTCCGTTTCATGCTCGTCAGCTCCGAGCTCAAAACCCCATTCTCCTGCTTCAGCCTTTTGTTTTCGTCGACGAGAGAGCTGAACTCAGATGATGATGAAGTTGAGGAGGACCTTTGGTCTTCATCAAACTCATTTGGTAGTAGTGCAGCTGCTCCAGCTTGTTGGGTTACTGCATTGTTGATCGGCTGTTGCTTGGTGGCCCATGCTTTTCTTCTACGGATGTCGCATAGCTGATCCTTTTCGCCCTTTCGGAACTTGTCGTTGCAGAACTCCCACCTGTTTGTGGCAACTTTGCGAAATCCCTGTATATACGCATGGCATTTGATTACACGAGGGTTATATACCAAAACATTGTAAGAGTTCATTACACACACACACACACACAACGTCCGTACGTAATTCCCTAGCTATTAGCCATTGATCTCTCCACATCATTATGTGCAACGATTTTCGATTGCTATTGTCAAACTTTTCTTATAGTGTGTGTGTGTGTGTGTGAGAGTCGAAGACCCATGTTTGGCTTTAATTATTTTTTTAGGATTAATTTATATTATTTTTTTTTATGGGTTAGGATTGGGGGGGACACATTTTTTGATACATTTGGTAGAGATGTAATGTATTTCAACAATCCTAGTCTATTTTTGGGCATTCCTTTAAAGATCATGTCTACTAAATCTGAAACTATATGACATGATAGTCATTTTAATGTTTCTTTGCACAACTATGTTTGTCTATTTTCTGTACTACAAATGAATATCCTAATAGTTTTGGATTTATTTAATTATTTTTGCAAGAATGATCTATGAGTGATGAATTGAAATATTGACGGTTCAGATCGTTGAAAAAAGTTACAGAATGTGCCTATAAATTGTGTGTCAAAAAATGAGTATCCCCAATCGTAATTTTTTATTTTAAATATTTTTTAGTATAAATTAACCTATACTATATATTAAGAGAATTTTCTCTGTGAACTAAAAGAGAGTTAAATGAATATTAGAGCATTTAAAGGCCAAAGAATTTTAAAATTTGTTCTAAAAATCATGGGCATTATTGTAATTTTATTTACTTCTACTTTCTGTTACTCTCTACTTTTTCTCCTTATCAATTATCTAAAGCAATTTTTGCCCTAAGCACATGTATAGTTGAATTAAAAAGAGGCTCCTATTAGCTCATTATTTTGTATGCCTACTTTTTGTAGTATTAAATAAATACAAACTTTATTTCTATTGCTTATAGTAATTAATTATTTTTCACTAAACTAGGATATCATTACAATATAAATTTCACATAAAAGCTTATACAATAACTTTTTAGTCATTTTAATTTTTATTCAACTGAAAATAGAGAACATAATTGGAGGTTCTTTTCTTTAACTTATGGTCATTAATCCTAAAGACTATTGTTGGAGTAATTATTTTATAAAGAGCTCCTTAGATAACTTTCTGGTCGTTTTAACTACTGTTTAACTTAAAAATAGAAGCATGATTGAAAAATGCTCTTATGATTCTCTAAACTATAGAGTGTGGTTAGAGTAATATTCTCTAAAGACCCTAAGACAGCTTTCCAATTTTTTTAATTAAAATTGCATTTAAAAATAAAGAGCATAATTGGAGAGATTCTTTCTAGCTTTTTGTTTAGTTACATTTTCTTTCCACAATAGAAAGAGATAATTAAAAGTTTTATTATAAATATTCAACAACAAAAAAAAGTATAAAGAAAAAAAAATTCTGGACATGTATTTTCACGTCTAAATTCTTTTTTCTTCTTACTCTTTGGATTTAACAAATAAAAGAAAAAATTCTAGGGGAAAAATTAATATAATGAGTGCAAAAAGTAAAAAAAAAAAGTTCATTTTTTCTTTTAACAGGCCCCTGTCTACAGAGTCCATATTAATTTATCATTCTTTACGACTTAGTGGACTCCAATGAAATTAAAGGTCATGAAATATGTCAATTTCATGTTTTGGAACGTCGTAAAAATTCAGACTCAACACAAATATGCTTTGTTTAGTATTATGATTTAGTTATATTTTTTTTATTTGTAAATAAAAAATTTTAAGTTCGATCTTCATTAAAATTGAATTTGAATCTTATTATTTTAATTAATTTAATGTGAGGCTATCTTATTCCCTCTTTTAATGTAGAAAATATTATTCGTTAAAAATAAAAATAAACAAATATGTTTTGTTTACAAAAATCATATTAATTTAAGTTGGTTAGTCCATCAAATAATAAATAAAAAATTATATAAGTTAGGTGAGACAGGACCAGTAGACCCTTTCATACTAACCCAAAAAGTTTGACTAGAGAAATCAAATTTAAGAAAACTGGGTCAACTTGGCCAAATGGACTTTTCTTTTATTGTTGTTATATTTATTTTTTCTTTTCTTTTTGTGACGATGATGTGATGATGATGATGATGAAGAACATAGAACATATAAATGGTAAAGTGCAAGAATTTGTTCCTGATTATAATTTTTTTTTTTATTTATCATGAATCAAATAAAGTTAAAGTTAATAATTTCCTTTTTAATCTAAGATATGTATGATTCTAAAAATAAATCTAACACATAATATGTGGGTTATTAAGTTTATACGTACATAAGTATTTAGCTGCCTGACAAAGCTAGAGAAGTTACTATGCTTGAAGAGTGTTGGGAGAAGATCCCGGGCAAATTCCGCCGTCTGCCACACCACGAACGCCGACCCATCGTCGTTCCAGGATATCACATCGTCCGTCGCCGGATCCTCCACCAGCATGTAGGTCTTCAACAAGAAAGGTGGTGGGCTTGACTTCCTCACATATTCCAACAAACGCTTCTGATCATCACACACACCCTCCATTACTTAATATCTAATACTGAAAACTGAACTACTTCTAAGAAAGAGATAGAGAGATCGAGCTAGAAGAACAGAAGAGGATAATTAAAAGAAGGATCAAGAAGAAGATTAAGGATGATAATTAAGGGGAAAAGAGAAGAAGGGCAGTTAAGAACTCCCAACCCCAACAGTAGAAACCCAACACAACTCCAGAGTTCATGAGAAATGCAAGGTTTTCCTTCCCTTTCTCTATGCAAAGTTATGGAAAGAAATGGTTAAAACGTCTCTGCCAAGCGTACCGCCTCCTTATATACTTCGTAAAATTTATGACATGCGCATCACATTCGATTATATAATATTATATATATATGTTCCGACCAAAAAAAATATTATATATATATGTATATGTATATACACGTAATATATATGACTTATTCATAGTACTATGCGTACTATATATGCACTTGGCATACTTAAATCATTAGGATCTTAAGATGTCAGCCACCCGATCTTGATTATGATCAAACTATCATCACCATTTTGGACGGCTAGGGATAAAGGGTTGAATGGTTATTGCTTTTGACCATTTGATTAAAGACACAAACCATTATCTTACCCAACATCTGCATTCTCAGTTTAATATATTTCACTAAGTGACACCACACATGTGCACTCTCAGTTTGATATATTCCATAAAGTAATCAACACTTATTTGTACAAGAATAAAATAGCTATGTATAAACCTTCTTATTTGAACTAAACGTATTGTCCGCTTTCTTTATCTTATAATGTTGATTAATAATTGGAGCTGTCTAATTTTTGGGCCACATTTTAAAGATTAATTGTACAAAAAATTAACTCAATTAGATATTGTCTTAATCATTCGATTAATGTTGTCAAAATTTTAATGGTCAAGTGAGAAACATAATTCGTTTAAACATAGATGGTTTTGTACTATACTTATTGCCACATCATTTTATAAACTGATGTATATATGTGTTGAATTAAACTTGTTATCAAAGAGATGTGATCGACATGGAATATTACTCCAACCACAAACAAACGTCTCACATCTAGCACGTCTGCAACCAAGCCACTCAATCACTTGATCATAATTGATTAATTATCATACTCATAAGCTTTTACAAGAAAAAAAATATTATATCCAATAACATTTTTGTGATGACCTTAATCGTTTTTGAACGGTCAAGATGAGTCGACGTGGGTGCATGAGAGTGTTTTGACTTTTGGATCACTCCTCTCAAACAAGCTAGCAAGGGTTTGTTTAAGGTCCTTTTTACGTGTGCTGTACTTTCTAGAATAGCTAAGTTTCTACATTCTTTATTTAACGTGCTAATTCCTCTATCCATATTTTCTTTCATTCTTTGGATTTCTTCCGCAATCATCTAATGCTTTTTTCGGGGCTTTTTTCTACGAAGGAAGTGACGTTTTTGACTTTCTGTTTTTTCATGTCTCAATTTCTTCAAGTTATCAACATTCAAATCTTCGACCAAAAAAAAAAATAGCATTCAAATCTACACACAGATTAAGCTCGTATAGAGCACGCTCTAGTCATTTGGCAATAAAATGATCAACTGCAAAAGTGTGTGCGGCTGATGAGGTGACTCTAACCGATGTGTACACTTTGCATTTCTAAGAAGCTAGTTAGACACTGCATATATGGTTTGCAGCTCAGTTGATTAAAAATTTTCATTTAACTTGAAGTCCTGAATTCGATATCACCTTCTCCTTTATCACTTGCAAAAAGACCAAATGTTTATTATTTGTACTTGTTTCTCATAATGTGCACCTAGGAGGATGTGCCCTTTAAGGGAAAAGATCTCCATTTTTTCTAAAAAATGGGGATTAGTTGTGGAATAAGGATTCTCTGCTCATTTTTTCTCATACACTTCCATCATCTGCCTGTTTGTGTGGTTACGGTTAAGCTACGTCTTTTTGTCTTATTATCTTTATAAAAAAATCAATATAAAATGTTGATGTAGCTTAACCGTGACCACACAAACAAGGGGAGGATGAAAGTGTATGGAAAAAAAAGAGCAGAGAATCCTTGTCCTTAGTTGTGAGATCTATTTCACATTGGACTTGAATGATCCGAACAGTTTATTTTGTAAGTCTCAATTCATATATCATCCTTGCAAAAATACAATTCAATCCAAACTATTTGCCTATTTAATTGTCACGATGAAATTTCAATGTTTCTTAAAACATAGTGTTGGTCAATTTCTTTGAACTTAATTAGATGTCTCAAACATTTCAAGTTTGGCTAATATTTTGTAAGGATGATCTATGAGGTGCAACTTGAAAAATAGACGGTTTAGATCGTTGAAGTTCGTTGTAGTGTGGGCCCACATCTAATCCCCACCTTTGGAAAAAAAAATAGAGATCCATTCTTTTAAAGACTCTGAGTATATATATGTTCAAAGTTAAAATATAAAGAAGAAAATTCAAACATGTTGAATAGTGAACTGGTAACAAGTATCATCCTACTCATAACTATGAAATAATAACGGTAAGAGCATATACAGAGAACTTATTCGACCATTTTATTAAGCTTGCCAGGCGAAGATTTCTTTGATAAAAGTATAGATTCGAATGCACAACGATTTGGTAATGATTTTTATGGGAATGACAATGTAATTCAGCAAAGTTTTGCAAGTGAAATTAAGGAGCAATGTTGTAGGATGCTCCGTTTTACAGATACGAAATCAGATTATTGTGGTTTATATGTGTATTTTACAAGAAACTAGCACCTTAACTTGTCATGGGAGAGTTTGATCCACGCGCTCTTCTAAGGAGTGGGGGAGGTTGAAGAATTCAGGGCTCTTGAACAATTAGGAAAGGTTCTCGGTATAGTTGGGCGCTGGGCTTTCTTGACTTGACCGTAATCAAATTTTCTCTATTTTTTTTTTCCAAAAAAAAAATACATTTTGAAATTTGTTGCTGGTTTTGTCCTCAAAAGTCTCTCACCAACCACAGGGTTAGTTTTTCTATTTGAATATATCGTCGTGAAAAGGTCGGATGTAGGTGCTTGATCACGCATTCACGTGGTCACATAATACGGTAAGGATGTGGAGTGATGATTTAGTTTTAGGTAAATTACACAAAATTACTTTAATTATTAAGTTATTAACAATTTCATATCTCGTCTTTAAAAAGTTTTAATGTTATACCTCATATACGAATTTGTTGCAATGTCATACCTTCCGTCAGTTGTCCGTCAATTCCTGCGTTAAATGCTGACGTGTCACATTTTATATTAAAAAACTAATAAAATATTATTAAAAACTAAAAAAAATCATTTGATATTGTAGTTTTTTTTTTCTTCTTCTCTTCTTCTTCTTCCTCTTCCTCTTCTTCCTTTCTGGGCAGGAGGTTTTTTTTCCTTTTTTTTTTCCTTTCTTCTTCTTCTT
>JADOBS010300635.1:0-10969 GCA_015708375.1 Cydonia oblonga | reverse complement strand
GTTTTTTTTTTTTTTTTTTTAAATGTAGAATAGTTTTTGAGAATGTCATAACTTTTTACTTTGGTTTCTGAAATTTATAATCGATAGAAATGACTCCTAAGATTGTCCACTATCAGTTATTTTGATTATTCCATGAGAAATCTCCGTTAAATTATGGTATGTTGGTCAAATCGACCCTCCTCTTGAACTTGTGGTTACTTCAGTTTAACAAAAAAATTTCAAAGAATGATCAAAATAATTGATGGAGGATAATCATAGGGACCACTTCTGTCGATTTTAAATCTCAGAGACCAAATTAAGGAATTATTTTAATCATACGAAACATTTTAGCTAAAAAACTTCAAAAATATGATTACAACTATGGATTCCACGTAATTAGGAATGCACGTAATATTACGAACTCAACTCTTGATTTTGGAGGAATTAGACTCTAGATGGAATGTCACTGTTCAAAATGAGTCAAATTTTTATCTAGAATACTATATTTCTAAAATTTCATGCATGTCCATTCAATCTAGTACGTGAAGTATCATTCCTACCACGATCCCAAATGATTCAATATAACGCTTCAATAGAAAACCGAAAAACCTCGTCAATTTAATTCCTCTGCACCCGCTTGCAAATTAATAACCGTACCGTCAAAGTTATTCTGAGATTACTTAGGAATTTTTTTGGACATCCGGCATCACCTTTCACATACACAAGGATATTATTGCTTGGCTACTTCTCTTGGAGCAATTTCTCATCCATCAAATCCCCATTTAACTAACATATGCATAAATACCTCATCAGAAACATAAAATGAACATTCTCTTAGCGATGGGACTCGTTGCTGCTTGCAGTATCAGGTCCAGCTACTTCGACCATTCCACCGGTCGCCAGACGATTTCCCCACCACAGTCGCCGGTCAATTTCCCCACCCCGGTTCGGTTACCGACCCAATTCCAGCCATTATAGACAAACAAAATTTCACTCATGTGAATAAACTTTTCCCTGTTATCTTTACAAATCACTTAAGATACGTGTCAATTTGTAACATGCGTTTAAGGGCGAAATACCCTTAATTGGAGCCAGGCAGAGCCCGAATCTTGTGTTAAACTACTAACACAGGCAGGTAGGAATCATTACTTGCAAGGAAAGAAACAAGCAAGGGATTTGACAAACCGGTATCAATCCAACAACGTTCAACATTAAAAGTTAAAGAGAAATTGAAGGAAAATAATGCAGCAAAGTATTGACACAGAAAATGTCAATGGTTCCTAACTGCTTATTGTTCAATTCCGACGAGCACAATCAAAATGACTATATGCACATATCGCCATTCCGTCGTTGCCTTTGTTTTCTCTACTGTCACCACAATAACTGGGGTTAACAGACACGTTCTATACGCCGACGGAAAGAGGATGGGGGGCGAAACACAAGTGGTGAAGCCAAAGCCACTTCTCAATAAAAGCAGCTTAAAAAACTGAATTTCATTTTACAGGAAATGATTGTCTACAGAGCCGTAACTAAGATGGGAGGCAAAACTTACATCGGGCTCTAGGAGGAGAACTGCAGAAATTTATGGGACGGAAAATTGTAAACGAAAATAAAAAAATTGATAAGGAGAAAAGAAAGAAAGAAAAAAAAAAAAAACCCTTTTTGTACAGCAGAAGCCTTCACATGAAGTAGCTAAGGGCCTTCTTTCTTCTTGAACCCCCTTCGCCGTATAGTTCGTTCCACTGTAATAGCTCAGTCATGTTCACAGACTCCGATGAAACACTGGCACATACCTATTTCCACAAAACAAGTACAGAAAATAAAAGCACAATAATGTGAAGGAAGAGATAGGGAAGAGAAAGAAGGCATGATAATGGTATTCGATATGCATCTTACCCGTTCGTGAGCATCTTTGAAGTCCTCCATGTTCAGAGACCGTATATCAGCACTGCCACTCAAAGCTGGAGCAGGTCTACCTTCTGCTACAGCTACAGCATGCTCCTGTCATCAGTAGAACATATCAGATCATACCTTCTCTAGAAATCAACTGGCATGCTCGACCCCAAAATACAATAAAACAACAGAGTAATGATAATGGAGCAACAGCGGATGGGCAGTCTCCTTTGGAGCAACCCACGTGTCTTCCTAGACTCCCAAGAACAATTGAAATTCAGTAACTCTCATTTTTTGTCGTTAAAAATGATGATGTCCTTGTTACCCCCTTATCCCTTCTCTCTCTGATATATCAAGATCCACAGATGCTCAACTTCTCTCTCCTCTCCTCAGCATGTCCGTTCACCTCTCTTATACCCAGAATTTATAAAATAGTTTGACAAATCAATTAAATAAGCAATGTGATTTAAACCAGGTTTGCTATTGATAGAGCCCCAGCCATGGGAAGGGACCATATCTGTCACCGGCAGACATGTAAGGCCCAAAAAAATAAGTTCCATGACTTACCCCAGGTTTTGAGGGGCTTTTGGAACTTGAATTCGGAAATGAACGAACAGAATGAAAATCAAAATTAGTTGCTTTTGCCAAAGTAGAATATGAAAAATGATATTAACATAAATAAAAATTGTGGGCTGCCATTAGAAAAACAATGTAGAGATGTCTCCTTGTTTTGTTTTGTTTTTGGTCTTCACTGTGGAAAATCAGTTCTTTGTTCTTGAGAGGAGAGAAAGGAGATGAAGGTCAATAGAGAATAAAAAAGCGAAAATGAGATAAACGATGACGTCTAATGCTGGGGAGTAGAGGGGCTAAAACTGGAAAGAAGAGAGTTGGAAATTTCAGATTTTCTTGGAGGCACACGTAAATTGATCTAAAGTGAGAGTACCCAACAGCAGACGCATCGAGTGACTGCCGCTCAAAAAAAAACAAAGAAAACGTGGACAAATCTAATGCCATAAGAAAGCCCAATACGAACCTTTTTTTCCTTCTCCAAAATCTCTTTAATTGGACGATGTGCAGCAGTTACACAAAGATTCTGCGGTATAATAACAATTATTGATATAGATATTAATGAAACCATCAACTATTAAGATAAATAATATCAAATTAATTACCTTGAGGTCACTTCCAGAATACCCATCCGTCATGCTCGCAATACCATCAAAATCAATAGTGGGAGACAAGTCCTCTTTTGCCAGTATGACTTTCAATATTTTTGCTCTATTCGGAGCATCTGGCAAATTTACCATCAACCTGCAGAAGGATGATTTAAAGTATAAACAAGTTGACCTCATGTATTAAAAAAAAAAGGGAAGAAATGTGTGGGTTGATGGGTGCATAAACACAACAAGTGTTTCATATATAAGGTGCTATTGTTTCAATTTAGACATGATATTGACCTGCGCGGCAGTCTTCTAATGACGGCCTCATCAAGGTCAAAAGGCCTATTTGTGGCTGCCAGTACAAGAACTCGCTCTGTTTCTTTTGTTCGTAAACCATCCCAATTTACCATAAATTCATTCTTCATCTTACGCATTGCCTCATGCTCCCCTGGATTTTCCCGTCGGCCCAACATACTGTCCACCTAGTACAAGCACAAATAATGTGAGAATTCAGTTGAAACAAATAACCCAAAATAAGTAAATCCCCTGAATTAAAAGAACCTTACTTCATCTACGAATACAACACTCGGCGCAATTTTACTGGCCAGCGAGAAAACAGCTTTCACGTATTTCTCACCCTCACCAAACCACTGCACCGAAGAAGACATTGCTTAAACTTGTGAAATGAAATCACTTCCAAAATAGACCACAGTCAAACAATCTAAATTGCGAACCTTAGATGTGATGCTCGACATGGATATGTTGATAAAGTTTGCACCAGCTTCCGTAGCCACAGCCTTCGCAAGCATTGTCTTGCCTGTTCCAGGGGGACCAAATAAAAGGATACCCTTGCAAGGCTGCATAGAGAGGACATATAATCACGGTCATATACACCAACCATATTACTAGAATACTATAATTTGATCATGTGGCAACTTAGTACTGAAAAATAAAAAGGTTCATAGATGATAACCAGAACTATATAATCAACATTAAAACTCACATGCATACACAAGCCATACAATTTTCAAAGCAATCAAATAAAAGAAGCATATTTCTCTCAATGCAGACAAAACGTTAAACCTTGGTTAATTGCCCCTTGCAGAAAAGCTCAGGCCTTTGTAAAGGAAGCATCACCAACTCCTTCAATGTATCCTTCACATTCTCAAGGGCTCCAATATCATCAAACGTAACTCCAATGTCACTAGGTGGAATAACATCAGCTAACAGCCTTTTCTCAAATTCATTTTCTGTTACAACATCCTGATTCAACCAAGAACAAACACTAGGAAGATTAACATAGAATTTTACCTAGAAGGAAGAAAGAAGAGCAATTTGAGATCTTGGGATAACTCTAGTCAGAGAAAAGATTATGGTCATAAAAGTTGTTGGAAACACAAAAGTCAAGCCAGCTACCTTAAGTGACTTCTTCAAACTCTTCGTTTCATTCTGGAGAGCCTGTAAAATTTCAAGTCCGTACTGGATGCTGCCAGAATTGCAACATGGCATTACAACTGTGTAATATCCAACCAATAACTGATATTTCAGCTAACAATTATTCAGGAAGATGGCAATAATTAAGCTGGCAATTACCTCTCCGCAGATAGAACAACTTTTGTTTCTGGATCAGCTTCAGGATTCTGCATTAAATGATGGTTTAGAGCCCATCCAACTACCTTGTCTGAACCTGCAACAGATGAGATAATACACAAGTCACAAAAGATACCAGAAACAATACAGAACCATAAGCAACTAATGACATCTTAATGTATCATAAAAAGAGCATACTTTCGTTGGTAAGTGTTTGATCCTTGATGCATAGTGTCTCAAGTCCTTCACACTCTAGTCCACATCGACCCAGAACCTAGATATAGAAAAATACACCTTGATTATCATATTAAAACTCATTAGCTGTAATTATACACTTATCTGAGCAAAATAAAATAAAAATAAAAATAAATAAAACTAAAGACATTATGGAAATTCAATTGTCAAAGTTTTCACTTCTCCTTTGTATATATAAAGCCAATTGTTCAATTCATATCAACTTTATACAAGCTCCATAAATGACATTAAATGTCCAAGGATATACAACCAAAGTACCAACTATAAACTACCACAACAGAATTGAACAACAAATTTGCTTGGTATGTCCACAAGATCCAACCACTGTGAAGAGTCGGGCATCTAAATAACTATGAACACTTCAGCACTAACAGTATAGTTGTCAGATCTCAGGTAATTGCATTTAGACTCATATGTAAGCCAGGTTCAACCACACCTGACCACTAACCAAAACCATTCAGCTAAAGGACAAATAAGATTTAGAAAAGCCACCCTTACAATAGATTTGACTACTTAAAACTTTATCTTGAATTATATGAGGTTGGCACAAGATATATGAGGTTGCCAGCCCAAACTCCTGGTACATGTGTCCAGAAAAGGGAATAGACAGAAAACTGTCCGAGAATTCACATTCTAAACTCCATAACAATGATTTCAATATCATCATATGATTTCTTCAAGCTAGAAAAAGATAAAAAAAACTGAATTCCCAAACTAGCACAAAAATGGACCTAACTACATAGTGTCCAAGGCTATCTCCGTATATATGATAAGAAACAGCCAGGAAAAAAAAAAACTCACAGTGCGCAAGAGATTCAAGTTTCCCTTCATTTTTAGGGTTTCAACATCTCGATCCAATTGTTGCTTCCACGACACAAGAAGTGCTTCATCCTGCAATGCCATAACATAATAAGGAAAGCCCCACAAAGAGGAAACAAAAGAAACCTATATGAAACAGGAAGCAATTTACAAACCTGCGGCATATGAATGGTAACTTTATTGGGAAAGAGTTTAGACAGAAGTTTTGTCGCCTTCGGAACTTCTTTCCCTCTCTCATGTAGTCTTCCAAAACTATCCTGTAATGACAAACAATCCACACTCAGAAAAGCAAAAGGTCACCGTCCAGAAATACCAAAAATTTAAGGCAGAGATAATTCAACCAAGCGGCTATGCAAAAGATTAAAAGAAAAGGGAAAAAATGAAAGACAAAAGCAAATATACATGTTAGAGGTATATGAACATTACCGGGAAAGCCAAGTCAAGAAGAGCAGTTTGATTGCTGCCAAACTTTGTGAAAAGCAAACCACCAGGGTGCGACTGCAAGAATGGATGAAGTTCAAAGAGGAAGCAAAATAAGCACTCAATTTTAAGCACATCATACTTGACTTCATACAGTGTGTTCTTTATACAGGATTCCCCTGCTTTTTGACAATTTAACTGCCACCAGTTTGTACCACCTAATCCATATACCATGGTTACACCTAATGCCATTGAGTTAATCCTTATATGGTTATCAGTTGTGTTACTTTAAATCTAATACTGGCGCAAAACATTGGGCATCAGCAGGGGAGAGAGTATCTAGAGTGGCTGAGAAATGGTAGAAACATGTTGTGGAAAGCATTGTCTAAAACATAAGGATGCTTTTGTACATCATCAAAGAATTTTGACAGCAGTTCTAAAGAGTATTTAGACTTGTACAGAAATCCAGCATCTAAATACTCATTTCTTTTCCATGATCACTGGATCACTATCTTTCACAGATTAATACATGAATATTATGGTATGGCATTAACATGTAGGCTTAGACATTTCAAGTTCCTTTACAATGTTGCATTTTTTCGTTTCAAGTAAGCTATAAGATATACTACATGACATCAACATCATCTTCTGGTGATATAGGATTAAAGAACAAATTACACACACAATATATGCAGAAACCAGCATAAATATTACCTTCTCCTTGCGACTGTCAGTTTGAGTGTGAGAACCAATTACAACCACATTATCTGGAAGCTTATCAAGTCTCGCTCTGAATGTGGAAAATGAATCAGAATTTCCTACCAGGGACTTCTCAGCATCTTTCATGAACAAAATGAAAGGTGAACTTCTGCTCTCACTTATTACAGCCTTAAAGAGAAGATAAAAACTCATAAGGAGATGATACAGTTAAACCAAAAACAAAGAAAAGGAAAATCAGTCTATGGAAGATATGCCACCTCAAACAATGTGTTGATAAGTAACTTGTCCAAATCTTCTGCGCCCGTGGTTTCCAATCGAAGATCAGAGACTACAAATAAAGAGGATAAGCAAGGTTTCGCATATATAAGTGTGTGTAGACTTAAAGAAGACAAAAAACTGTCTAAGACTGCAAAAACATACCATTGCAGAAGTATCCATTGCCTTTACATAGACCCCCAAGATCAACACCATCAGGTATTGGTTTATCAAACTTTACTCCGACTTTTGACAAAGGATTGTCCTCAAAAAGCAGCACAACCTCTCCACGCATTCCAATCCCTGGGCCCCTGCGTAACGAGTGATATAGATATGTACCAGCATGAGTGCAATATAATAGGTGGACCACCTTTATTATAGGGACAGCCAAAGTTTAGACTCTGCTAACATGATACATTATTATACCCAAATGTAACTGATGAACTCGGTAAATGTATGTTAGAAGCTTACATAATTATGTTGACAAGAAACAACGATATCAGTAATACATTACGAATTTACATTCCACTATTATTAACAGTAAATATTTCAATAAAGCATTAACCAACTGATTTAGGAGAATACCAATATCCCTAGGAACAAAACCAAAAACTCATTATATGCTACAAATTTTATGAACCTCCTGTCGTTTCCTGGGAGCTGCATAAAATTTATATGCTACAACAGGATACAGACCAAACGATTTCGAAACTGCCTAGATCAGATTAATAAAACAACGGGTAGATGAATGTACTCTTAATCAAAATTGTGTGTTATACAGCTCAAACTCAAACATTACATCAGTACAAGAGGAAACTTATAGATACAGGAATCCAGTTCAATTCTAATTACACATACCAGAAGACAAATAACATCAGTAAATGAGGCACTCCATTAAATTAAAGGATAAAACATAACCCAAGTGCACTGTTTGTAAGAATTATACCGTAAAGAAGATGATGTAGCATATAAGGCACCTGAAGCAATAAATTTTACTCTGTCACCTGCACATTGCAGTTTTTAGGAATCATGCCAAATTATGTACAAATAAATTTAAATAAATTTTAGAACGAAATTAAAAATAAAAAAATAAAAAAGAAAGAAACTTTTAAATTGAAAAAGAGCAGCTGAAAGTCCTGCAAAGTGGCAAACCTATTTTAAACAAGTAATTCCTCGATGCCCCTGAGGAAGAGGGGAGGGTGTCATTCTCCATCTTTGGTTGGGATTCCAGGTCATTCAGTGCATTTGAAGATCCCGGTGCCTCTGTTTCAGAAGCTGAAAGATCAGTGTTCTTGGCCAAGTCTGGAAGTGCGGGACTTTGTTTGGTCAAGCTGCAGAGTTTTTCTGCACTCAATCCATCCCTGAGCAGCTCAGCTTCCTTTGATGATAAACCCTATTGGACATGTGTTATTGATAATTCCCACTAATTAGCTAGGGAATGTATACTAAAAATAGAAGTCAAAAAAAGAATATTGATAAGACAAAAGCAAAAGTTTTAACTTTATACGCCATGGACCAAAAACAAAATGATTAAATTGATTCCATATCACAAGAAGAAATTGAGTGAACGTCTAGGAGGTTTTGTTTTTCTTACGCCCAAAAAAGAGTGGCTATCAAATATGAGCAACTTAGCCCCAAAATACTGCGCAAGAGCCTTTGTCAACATCTCCTGATATATCTCAGACCCTAGAAAAGGCATTCAGAAACAAACATTCTCAATTGCGGGAACGAAACCTATGTATCATAAATGCCTTATTTTAAATTTAATTTGTTATATCCATACCTGAAGGACCAAAGAGCAAAATGCGAGGGTTCACAGCTGTAAGCTCTGAGGTATACTTCACATGCTCTTTATGTTTCAAGTGTATAAATGAGGCTGCAATCAACACTTTCTTCGTATTCTCACTGAAATAAGAAAACGAAATGAACTCAATGTCAAGTACATCTTGAATTTAACAATCATAAAGTGTATTAATCAATACCAAAGAAAAGACACGTCAGAATAATAACCACATCACTTAGAAGTATTATTTTCATAATCACCAAAACCACTAACGAGAATCATACACACTGAAGCAAATATGTACAAATAAAAGCATGACTGAAGAGTGAACAAAAAAAATGGGTTCACAATTTGCAGTGTCAACCAAAAAAAATTGACAAAGAAACGACCCAAAAAATTCAGTATGATCCACTTAGCTGATTCACATCCCTACAAATCTCTCTAAGAATAAGAGAGGTTTGAGGGTTATATGTCAGTAAATGATAAAAGAAATAATTAGGAACAGAGAGCAAAGTACAGCAGAAAGAGAAAGGTCATGAATCACATATTCACATCTAGAATCTAATTTATAGATGAAAAGATAAATGGGGATGAAGATCTAACAGAGTACAAAATTATAATTGTTCATTCAGAAGAACAAAAGAAACGATTCATTGGTTGGGCTAGAATACTTGCAACAACACTTTGGTCATAAAAGCATACATTGTATACATCAAACTAATAAATGTCAAAAAAGCGCACATTATACGGCCATGCTAATTAATAAACAAACATGTCTTATCATCAAAAGAAAAAAGTAATACCTCAAATAGTATGGGAAGTTATCAAAGGAGACATCTATGCTTTTGCCATCAAGAATTCCTGCATGAAGGCCTTCTTTAAATGCAACACACCGGAGAGACATGCCTGACGTTGATGCTGATTGCGAATCCCTCGTCCACTCGTTTCTTTCTTCCAATACCTGTTTACAGATACCTTTGCTCAATTTTAGTTTATAGCTAGGTGATCGAGCTAACATCCTCAATAAAGGCCTTAGCAAATCATTCATCCCAGAAAGTTTTACATTGCCTGCCTCGATGCTAGAATCGGGGTTGCAGTCTGGAGTGAGATTCTTGTCTATTGCTCCAATATCTTCAGCCTTGTCAGTCCCTCTATTTGGAGTTGAGCTGCTTTCTAGACCATCAAGCTCAATTTCTGTATCATCTTGAATGACAGACTGAGCTGGTACCTCAGCACCGGGGTGAACTTTACTGGTGGTCTGAGCTGCGGACTTCCATCGCGATTGTTCTGCCCTCGTGCTAAGAGAAGCCAGTATGGAAGCCCCAGCCACAGCTGAAGGATCTCCTGCCCTCTTTTCAAGATGCAAAAATTTTCCAATACTGCCTTGAACCTCTGCACCCTTAACTGCAGCCTCAGTCAGCAGTAGCTGAAAAATCTATGGTGATAAAAGTTAAGAAAATATCCATATGGACACAAACATATACGGGCCTAGACAGTTATAAAAGTGAGCAAAAGTGACGGAAGTCCTATGCAGAAGTTAAGTTTGGAATATAAAAAAAGGGAATAGATAAGTAAACAACCCAGGAAAGAGAAGGATACATAAGCATGGCTGCCCATTGAACCAAAGACAACTTCATCACCCGGGTTAAGCACACAACTGTTGCCTTTCTTGACATTTGTCCCATTTACTTGCACTGATCCCTTGCTTCCCGCACTTTCAAGAACTGCTACAGCACTGCCCTCATGCTGATCAGAAACAATGAGAGGTCAAGTACATATTTTAATGAAGCCAAAAAATAAAAACGAATGACACCCAAGTAGGTCACTCCATATCTCAGTTCCACAAAAAAAAGTCTGACCACAGCTTAGTAACGGTATGAAAGCTTCTGCCGTCTGCATCCGGAGGCACGCACCAAAGTACCAACAGAATATTATACGCAGGGTTCTCAAAGAATACCTGTGTGCGCTTGATCTTGCACAGAATCCCATTAATGGTCTGATCCTTCAGAGCAAAATTGCACTGTCTGCTTGCACCAATTGTGAATGTCATTGCACTAATAGAAATATTTACATTCTGCAGTTGAAAACAAAGGGG
>JADOBS010300634.1:0-10968 GCA_015708375.1 Cydonia oblonga | reverse complement strand
CCTAGAATATATATATATATATATATATATATTTTTTTTTTTTTTGAAACAAACAATATTGACTACATAAAGGGGTAGAGGTGGGGAGAGGGGGGAGGAGTGCAGGCTTAGCCTCACAATGGACTAGCGATAATATGGTTCAAATTCGTATTTGACAAGAATTGAACCTAAGATCTCTCATTTACAAGTGAAGAAGAAAATAACTAGACTGTAGTATTAAGTGGTCTCCTAGCATAAATTTTTTTACCATTAATGTAATACACATAAATGTGGTCTCTCTACCATTACTTGATCTCACCTTACCCCTTTTGAAAAAGAAAATACATGAAAAAAGAGGGGGACATAGACCATACCTCTTTTGAAAAAGAAAATACAAGAGAAAGATTGGGTGGACATATGCCCAAACCCCTTTATAAACCTTAAAAGGGAAGAACCTGCAAGACAAGCTGCAAAACGAAAAAGGAAATCCAAAAAGATTAGGTAAAAAAAGGAAATCACACATCAAGAAGAGGAGACAAACCTATAGGCTGGCATGCCCAAGAAATCTGAGTGTAGAAGAGGAAGAATCTCTATAGAATGAGTGGAATGCCAAACAAGTGAAGATGAGAGAAGCCCTAAATTGGCTAATTTGCCAGCAACAGCATTCCCTTCTCGAAATGTATGAGAGCAACGGAAAACCATGTTTTGCAATCGGAGAATGCAATTGTTCAGCGTGTCTGGAGCAACCAAGGGGGAAAGAAAGAGCCAGAAGCGAAACATGATATCACGCTAGAAGAGTCACTTTCAAGCCATAGATTTTGCCAACCCCGCGCGTGAGCCAATTCCACAGCAAAGATGACAGCATGGAGCTCCACATAGAAAGAAGTATGATACCCCAAGCTTAGTGAGAAACCACCAAGAAAATAGCCCGCAGAATCTCGGAAAACCCCTCCACGAGCTGCAGGACCCAGGTTACCTTTAGTAAGGCCATCAGTATTCACTTTGACCCAAGAAAAATAGGGGGATGCCAAAGAACAGGGACTGTAGAAGGAGCTTTACAAGGCTTAACCGAGATTCCAAGAGAGACTAAAAGTTGCCTATCCAAAATGCCTCGTACATGACCAGGGGTGAGAACCCCAACTTGCCTAATCCAGGCCAAGGTGGAACGACAAAGGTGTGAGAAGGAAAGGGGTTTACTTTCAAACTTCACTTTGTTACGCATCTTCCAAATAACCATTAGCAAGAAAAACTCTAAAGCTAGCCAGACATTGCGAAATTGTGGAGAAAACCGCTTTGACACAAAAGCAAGCAATAAATCAGAGAGGGAGCCCGTAGGAGGAAAAGTAGTGCCAAATTAGGTAGCTAGCCAACACCAAGCACGTTGTGCAAATTCACAACTAAAAAATAAGTGGTCAATAGATTCAGAATTCTTGTAACATAGTTGGCATATTGGAACCAGCAGAATGCCCCGTTGCTGAGGTTGATCCTCCGTTGGGAGCTTTTTGAAAAGAATCTTCCAAACTAAAATAGACTAGCGAGGTGGAATGAAAGGATGCCAAATAATGGAAGCCCAATTCTTAACAGGAAATCGATGACGAACAATTTGATAGCCATCGAAAAGCGAAAAGACTCCAGATGTAGAAGCTTCCCAAATTAGCACGTCCTTGTCCTCATTAATTGGAAGAGGCATTTCTAGAATCTCTTTAGCTAGGTCTGGAAAAGTATAAGAAAAAATAGAAGGAATAACCCATTTTCCCATATGCAATTGTGACCGTGGAAAGTTTGGTTGATAATACTTAAATCAAGGGATTTTCCCCAATGATTGGGTTAATAATGTTGAACAATGTAAAAAGTCTCATTTCTAAAACTTGATAAAATTAAATACAACTTGCATAGAGGTCTTCAGTAATAAAAATTTAGACTTATTAGATTGCATATATAATTAAGTGAAGACAATATCAGCAATGGTTCACTGTTATTAGATTGTACTTATATTATGACATGTGGAGTAATCTTATACTTGTATCACATGGTTAGTGATAAGTGGACATGACAGAAATCATGTAAAGTGTAACAAAAATTAAATTTCAAGGAGTTAAATGGCAAAATTTGACACTAAAGAAAATTTTTTATTAAAATCAAATTTAAGGAGGCATATAAACCATAGGAATGTTTTAATCTAATGTCCTTCAAAACTCAGTCAATACAGTTACACCATCATTTATCATTTTTCTTTCTTCTTTGTTTCTTAACTTCATTTCTACTGAGAAAATCGTTTTAATGCTCCATTTTGATGACTATTTTTTTTTTCCCTTTTCTTTGTGTACTCTCCCTTACGTTTTGTCTAGTTAAAAGAGATTATTAAAGATGGAAGATCATTAGCACTTTAGTTAGCAAGTTAGCTAGGGTGGTTGTTCATTAGCGGATTCCCCTTGTGTTCATTAGCTGAAAGGATAATATATGAGATGAATAATATATGAAAGCATATATACACTCAGTCATGGAGGAATACTAAAAGTCAAATTGGATATTGAAGATGATGAATTAAGTGAACTGAACTACATATAAAGGCATGATCGTTGAACTACATTTGTAGTCTTACTCTTATCCGCTAAAGCGAGTAGAATGAAATTTCCTAATAATTTACTTTAAAGTACTAAAGTTTCGTGAGTAGTAGTAAATAAACTGTTTAATTCGTGACTGGCGTGACGTTCGTGAAAAAGAAAAAGAAACGTGAAAAAGAAAAATAAACGTGCGAAGAAATACCTTCATGACACATCATATTAATATGTCTCTGATCTTCAGACATTATCACGATGTTTGGGTACAAGACTCACGTGGAATCCTAATTCTATGTGGCCACTTAGCCCCACTTCCCACAAAGGTGCGAAGAAATATCGTGATCAAATATATACCACAACTTTGTTAAGCAGTACCAAACCTAAATTTGGAACTTTCACTACAAAAAAATTGAGGAAAGAACACAATTGATTTGTACCCTTTTCTAAAATTTTATTGAACATAAACTATCGCAAATGTTCCTGAACAAAAAGCACATTAGTTAGTGCCCAAAAATTAAAAATATGATGTATTTGTGCCCATTAAAATTTGAGCACAATAGTTCCTGTCAATATTTACGGCACAAATATGCTATCAATGGTGCCTTAATCTTTACGAACAAAACGCCATGGTTTGTCCTATGACCAGAAAGCACGTCCATAAAAGGGCACATAAAATATTTTAGAAATGTGATATACAAACATCTTATTTTACTTCTTACATATCTTTTAATTTTTAATTGTCAGATTGAATAAATTGAAGAATATTAACAAATAGAAATTATCAAGAAGTATGAAAAGTAAAATGAAATACGTGACAAGTACATCCCAATAATTTATTGCTGTATTATTACTATCGACATAAGGGCACATATGTTAGTGTCCTTTAAGTCACTTTTTGTGCTCAGTGAACATATATATTTTTTAGCGTTTGAATAATTAGTACTGTTGGGAATGAAGCATCATATTCATATATCAGTGGTCATCAGACATTATCACGATGCATGCGTACGAGACTCACGTGGGCCCTAATTCTATGTGGCCACTTAGCCCCACTTCCGACACAGCCGGAAAGTCGGCAAGACTTTCAACAAAAACGAGTGGACAGTACAAGTTCTGTATCTTTCATCGTGTTTTTTTTTTCTTTAATTGAATGGTTGGCGACTACTTACGTACGAAGAACAGCCCTGAACCTTAACTTTATGGAACTATTATTGTTTTTGTTAAAAATTGATGTTTACGACCCCCGTGACTGAAAGCTACGTTGATATTCCATTCCATGCAACTTCCTTTTTCACATGCGTACGTTGTATTTGTAGATTTTCATCACCATACAGCACTATAAAGCATCTTCAGAAAATTAAACAAAATTCTAAGAGCGATTAGAGAAACCAAACTTTACAAATTACATGTGAACTATTTCTTTAATGGAAATAAATTATAAAGCTTACCAATACAAGTATATCCTACCTGATCCACTTGTTTATAAAATATAGTATTCCTAGCATTTTTAAAATTTTAAGCTAAATTTGTGCTTGGATTTCTGTTGTATCCATTTGGCTAGCCATTTATTGTATTCCAAAAATTAATTCCCTCCAAGGAAATCCAGCCACAGGTGTAGGAGGTGAATCCGACCCACCATCGCGTGTCTAGTCGCACTAGAGGGCATGGCCCGGGTATGAGAAGGAGCCCCATGAAAACATGGGTCGTTGCTTGCAGAATGGTGGGGAGGAAAAAGGAAAAAAAATGGAGGAGATATGGACACCTCCACATTATGCGGTGCACTACTAGACTACAACAAACAAGTAATTTATGTATGTACAATGCTCAATTCAATAAATCAAGTAATTAATGGTTCCTCATAAAAATAAAAATAAAGGATAATACAAAGAAGCTTAAATTTATAAATCAAATAATTTGTCACTAATAGAAAATAAGTACATTAATTGACATTTAGTAATAATCTAATAATCATAATTTATTTCATTTTATTTATAAAATTTAGTTTAAAAATTTATTCCCTCAACATTAAATTTTTTTTTATATATTTTCAGAAAAATACTAAAAGTTGGGACACTGCAGGATTGAGCCGGTTAATTGTATTCATTATCGAGAAATTTTTCATTTTGATCGAAACAAGAAGGGTACATTATGTGTTTTTATATAAGTAATGAGAAATTTTATTTTTTAAATTATTAACTTTTTAACACATATATCCTACCATTTATATAATGACAAGTGATGTACTACTTCGTGTATCGGTTACACTGAAAAAATTTCTTTCATTATCAATTTGCTATTTCAGTGACAAATCACATCCAAACATCCCATACCGAAAATATCTTAGTTGTTGAATGGCCATCATTTGTCCACGTGGATACTTTATTTTTCTTGATTTTACCTTTCCTCTCATCCGGTCCGGATCTGGTAGCAATTTGCATGCCTTGTACTTATGTTCTGTTTTTTTTTTTTCTTCCTTCTTTATTACAACTAATCAATTATTACAACCAATCAATTATTACAACCATGGTTATGGTTACTTAACAGTGTCACAATGTCCACCTTCTTATTTCTCCACCCTCTCTATATTTACAACCCCAATTAAAATTAAATCTCCACCCTCTCTATATTTACAACCCCAATTAAAATTAAAAAGAGAACAAAGTTATTTCCAAAAAACCATTATTCCTAAAATAGCCTCAACAGTCCAATATTGTTTTTTCCTTGAATCCAGCCAGTAATCCCTTCGTTAAACTCAATAGTGGAGAATTTATTGGTAAGTTCATCGCTACTCAATTAATCTTTTGCTCTTTGAAGACCAACTTTAGTAAGATTTTTTATGGTTTATTAAGGAGAATTTTAACAAAAAACTTCCGGTACTGTTTATCTTAACGAAAATCATATTTTTACACTAAAAAATCAATTATAGTATTAATCATTTTAGTCTTTATTTTATTTTTATCGTTAAAATTCAAAATTTTCATACCATTTTCATTAATTTTTCTTTTATTAAACTCTTCGCTCTCTGTTTTTCGTCGATTTTGTCGACCAAATCACGAAACCCATCTAAAGAGTATCTAAATTGGTATCCGTGCTATTGCTTCCCACTATTTGCGTCTATACCATGAATCGTTTCTTAAATTCAAGAATTGCATAGTATCTTTTCTCAGTCAAATTTATCTTCAATATTACTTGTGATGTGAGTTGCAAACACCTAAATGAAGGAGCAACTTAAATCTTGGGTCTTTTGCTTGATTTTTAGTTATGTTTAACAGGCGGAGCCACTCACAAGGCTAAAGTGGGTTGTAGCCTAGAGAGGTTTTTTGTAAGTGCAGTGCTATTTATACATTCATTTTTTATTTTCACACATCTCTTTCAGTTTTCGACATTCAGATTGAATGAATTGATAACGATCAATGACAAAACATGATTAAGGTGTGTGAATAACACTATCTTTTTCAAACTCATGCTTTAATGACTTATGTTAATGCATGTAGCCTATATATAGCCTATATAGCCCACTCAATTCCAATACAGGTTATTATTTAATGTATATTTAGTAGAGGATAAGTAATAAATAATATTTTTAGGATAATACTTGTGTCCTGACCGGTGAGGACCTATTTTTGAGGTGGACCAATAATATTGAAACATTTGGCACTTTGAGTGGATCAATAATAATAAAAAATTACTTAAAGTGCCAAGTGTTTTAATATTATTGGTCCATCTCAAAAATAAATCCTCACCGGTCAGGACCCAAGTATTATCCATATTTTTATGCTACAAGTAATAAATTAGTTGTATCTTCCATCCCCCTTCTATCCTATTCGTTAAAGAAAAAGACTATTTATCCTATGTGATTTAGCCTCCGTACTTCTTACTCAAGAAAAGAAAAAGAATTTTCTTTTAATTCACAATTAAATATCTTTCTCCACAATTCCTTACTTTTCGTTGCAATTTTCCAATTAATGCAACATTTGATACGTTCTTAATCGCGTTATTTACTTATTCTTAGTTTATTTAGCATGTTAATTATTTATATGGTCATTAACATTTCACCCAATGCATATCATGTTTATTCTCTCTCAGATTTAGGCAGCCTAGTCATACATTTGCATTTCCATTTGCATTCAAATGTGGGGTATTGTTGGAGTTTGAATGAAATTTCAACTAAAATGTGGGGTATTGTTGGAAATTTTGAATATAAATTTCATTGTCCCACATTAGGAATTACCAATAGCTTTCCTCACTTTATAAGGCTTTGTCCCTTATAGATAGTGATTGCAGTGATGAAACAAGAATAATGAAATTGGGCTCAACCTTGGGCCGGGTTGGACTTTGGGGTGTACGAATTAATTGATAATTAATATATATAATTAATCATCAAAAGATGGGCCTTGGGGATCTTGGGCTCCAAAAATTAAAATTTTTAATTAATTATTTTTAATTAATTTCAAATTTAATTAATTATTTATTTTTTTATCAACCGACTCATCTTTTCAGATGAAGTCTGTTGAGATGAAAGAACACATAGCAAAGCACCTGTCTGTGAAAGATGACTTCCAACAGACGCACCCCATTCTCATACCTGTTACGAACAGATATAAACCTATTATATATATACATTCATCTGCATGGCATTTAGAACACAGAAAATATCAAATTCTTCTTCTACAATCCTAAACCTTCTTACTGAGAGAACAACATAGAAATTAGCCAGAAATCAGTTTTTCGATGCTGGAATTCTAACTTAGATTGTTGAATCCTGGTGAGGCAAACGTCTGTAGAACTACAAGCACTGAGTATAGACAAAATATTTGTTTCAAGGATATTGCGGTACGCGAACCTCGATCTTTAATCTGTCTGTTCAATATTATTTCGCATTGTTAATAATCCGTTCTTTATTTATTCACATTTATTATTTATTAGTATACATAAAATTATCATTGATTGTTAATATTTATCTAACAATTATTCATGCTTATTGTGATTACTGCATTCAATTCCCGCGCGTGCACAGATTTTCTAATGATTTCTATAGTTGTTCACATCAATAATTAAAAACTGTGAGTGTCAACTTACTTTTTTTCCCTTCCAAAAAGTGGACTGTCTTTTTATGAAATCCTATTTGCACGATTTTATGATAAAAAATGTGGGAATATGAGAATTATAAACTTCTATTCTTTATTTCATCGGAGGACAGCCAAAGAAGGTAAAACACACTATCTCCCAAAACTAACGAGGAGAGCAAGAACCAAGGCGCTCCTGAATCCAAACTATAATTTGAGCATGGCGATTAAACGAACTTTGCATATGGTCTCTGGCGGCCTTTTGCTTTCTCAAGATTGATCAATCTATGCTTGGCTGCGCTGGTTACTTAAGTCTTGCGCAAGAAAACTATCAGAAAGCAGCGACTTCATATTCTCCTCAAGGCTTGGAAGGCTATGTTGAGAATTATAATCATACATCAATGGGACCATTCTAGCAACATTAAGAGCAAGTTTTGTAAAAGATGCTGAAAATGGATTTGATGCAGAAAAACATTCTTGGTTGAGAAACTTCCATTCTTCCGAAATCCTATGGACAACGAATACTCGTGCATCTTCGTCTGAACAACCTTGATTTTCATTCACGTAACACTCTATGTATGAACCATCATTTCCATCCTGGTCCTCATCCTGCAATTAATCCAGAACATATCCTTACAATACTATATCTTTTATAAACAAGTGCTAAATGTAACTCAAAGTCCATATCAAAATAAAAGTACGAACCTTGGCACTTCCGAAGTCATCCCATAGCCGAAGAATTGTTGCGGTTGAAGATATAATGCTGGATTTGTTAATGTTGTCCAGAATACGTACGGTTTCCTTGCTTATACCTTGGCCCAGTAAGAAGAATGCATGTGTTAGAACCACAGGCACCCCTGAACTGATCAACCCGTTGTTCAAGTACTCTTCACTGTTTGGCAAGTGCCCGCAACTAAACCATCGCGCTTCTAGTAGGAACGCTTTGCATAACGTTGCCCACTGCATGCATGCAGTACTATAATATTAACAATAATTCCAAATTTGAACTGTAATGGTTAAGTCATTGAATCGAAGTTAAATTATATACCGATTTTTTAAGGGACTCTAGAGGGTTCCATCCATGCCTTTTGTGCACAATGTAGCTGGTTTCATTGGTAATGTCATAAAGAGCCTTAAAACATATCTTCATGTAATTCGGTAGTTCACCAGTTGCATCAATATCCCATCTGCAAATAATTAATTACATGCGTTAATGTCAGCGCAAGTGACTATGAATTAGACCGCTGATAGTCATGCATGATTGAAATTCACAATCTAGCTACATAATCGCATTTTATTTGCACAGTAGTGTAACATGTAGGATATCATAAAACCACACAAGTACACGAACCTCTCAACTGCATCTGTGAAGAGGATGAGTTCATCGAGGGTGCCCTGAACATCAAAAATATCGTCAATTATGTAGACAAGAGAGATCGATTTTGTGAGTTCAACCCTTTCCTCTGATAAGCTTGGATCTGCAAGGCATGCCATCGGCCACGTATACCATTTAATTGGCTGGTCTCTCACGAACTTCAACTCCTTAGTTAAGCCTAGTTCTTTCCACCACCTAATTATTACAATGAAAAATATTTCATTAATTAAAAAGGAGTACTAGCTTAAAATCAGTGTCTTTTGATCTGAACTCACTTGGTTACTTGTTGAACTTCATTTCGGATTAGATATTCAACCATGTTGAACTCTAGTTTTGCTAGCTCCCGCAAAACATTGACCCTTTTCTGCTTTCCTTCGAAATTATTTAAGAAGTTCTTAGCCATGAATCTTGTCAAGCTCTTGTGATAAGGATGCTCTAATGAGTACGCGACCGCTGAAGCTTGATGATCATCAAGATTGTTTTTCATCCAATCTGTGAGAAGCTGGTGGCTTCGCCTTCCAGCTTCATCAAGTGTCTCTTCTCCTGGGAAGCTCAAATGAGATGCTTCATATAATTCCACTAGTCCGCTTATGTCGACTTTGAATTCTTCGATGTTCTTGAACTTATTAAATGCATCTGCTAATCACAAGGAAAATTAATTACTTTGTAGTAATGGTGACATTAACTTTCAAAGTAATGTTAGGTAGACCAAATTTTTAAACCAAATTTGGCATTTGTGTCACCAAACAAACAAATAAATGTTCACTTGATCGTTTTAATAAAATAACATTTTGCAGTAAAGTTAGGACAAAAAGAGAATTGAGACCAACCTGTGGTTACATGATAACCTTGCTGTCTCAGTAGTCGAAAACGAAGTGAAAGAACACCAAGTTCATCACTGCCTTCATCGCCATAGGCTCTCGTACATCCTTCATCGCCATAGGCTCTCGTACATTGCTTTTTTAAAATAGCTTCAATCTCCTCTTGGAAATGATAGTCAACGCCGAGGCGTTGCATGGTGTCAACCGCAATCAATTGTTCATCTTCTCCGATGTTTGCGAGTGCATCCTTCAATTCCTTCAATTTCTTTGCATAGCGAACCTGAAGGTCGCCCTCAAAGGGGAAACATTGAACTTAGCATGATAAGCAGACACCAGACTGAAATTATATGGTAAAAAAAAGGGGTGAATTGTCAATTTAATTTATGAATTATCATCTGAGTGAAATTAGTCTCTATACCATTTTTTTTTTTCAGAAAAATCAGTCAGTGAAATATAAAAATATGTCAATTACATCCTTAATATTAGAGATGAAGCTAGTATATTCAATTTTCCATCAATTTAAGTCACGTTACTTGCATGTGATACACATTGGAGGGTAGATTGATAATTTTTCATAAAGAAATAGTGTATGGAGTTAACTTTGGAGGGTAAATTGGACGTTACATTCGCAACCTATATGAAATGTTAAGGGTTTATAGGCGACAAAATGACAGTATTACACTCTAAAGTGTCAAGTGACTTAAGTTGACGAAAAATTGGATAAAATAGCTTTGCATAAAATAGTAGGCATGAAATTAGCAATTTTTAATCAATTTAGGGATTTAATTAACTGAAAAATAATTCAAGGACCTAATTTTCTTTGAGGTGATAGTTCAGAGACTAAATCGGCACTTCACCCTAAAAGAAAAAGAGAGAGAAGATAGTGTGTGGAGTAATTAAGTAACCAAGTAGGGTTAGTTTTGGTACATGTGTAGTGGACTGTGGAGCAATTTGGACACTTAACATATGTGTATATAAAATATATACGTTGGGTTATTATTTTTGGAACTTACAATAACTTGTCCCTTGGAGGAAGCAAAGTGAGCTTGAAGAAAGTGTGCCATTTTCTACAAGAAAGAAATGAAGAAGTTCCAGTTCTGGATGAGGGAATATACTTGTTGGGAGTGAAGTGAGGTGATCAGCTCATGGTGATTCCTAGTGAATTT
>JADOBS010300633.1:0-10965 GCA_015708375.1 Cydonia oblonga | reverse complement strand
GGGAACTCACGAGCAACTTCCCAGTGGGTCACCCATCCTGGAAATGCTCTCGTGCGCTACTCGCTTAACTTCGGAGTTCCGACGGAACCCGAAGCCAGTGAGCTCCCAAAAGGCCTCGTGCTAGGTAAATATGTGAATATCATATAAGGATCACTCCCTTGGGCGGTGTGGGATGTCACAATCCACCCCCCTTAGGGGCCCAACGTCCTCGTCGGTACACTTCCGGCCAGGGATTGGCTCTGATACCAATTGTCACATCCCGGCCCGAGGCGGATCACTTCCCGGACCCGCTCTACCACCATAGCACGATATTGTCCGCTTTGGGCTTACCATTCCCTCACTGTTTTGTTTCTGGGAACTCACGAGCAACTTCCCAGTGGGTCACCCATCCTGGGAATGCTCTCGTGCGCTACTCGCTTAATTTCGGAGTTCCGACGGAACCCGAAGCCAGTGAGCTCCCAAAAGGCCTCGTGCTAGGTAAGGATGTGAATATCATATAAGGATCACTCCCTTGGGCGGTGTGGGATGTTACAATCATTGCTACAATTAAGCCTAAAAATAAATAAGATCAAAATGGTCGGAAAATTGATTTCGGCACAATATTTTTTAGAACATTTGTTTCATAACCAAATCTTAGTTGCTAAAATGGTCGTTTTCCCATATAATGTTGGAAATTTTAATTTGAAATAAATTAAACTATTAATTTGAATAAAAATTATATTTGACCAGTTGTGATTATTCAATCAAAGAAAAAAGGTGCAGTTTATGACTTTTGATTGAATAAATGCAATTGTTGACTATTTACGAAAAGATACAACTATTTTGAAGAAAACAGTTTGGTTTCGGTTTTGAGTTTTCAAAATCGCACTGAAACCGAAACCGAAACCGCACCATATAATAAATAAATGTTATATTTTAAACTTTTAATTAGTTAACTAAGTTACTAGACTATCATGATATCATCTAATTTTGCACTTCTTCGACTCCTAATTCCTGAAGTCTGAAACTCATCTAATAGTGCAGTTTTGTGCAATTTTGGTGCAGTTTTTTGGTACAGTTTTGGTGCAGTTTTTTGGTGCAGTTTTGGTACAGTTTTGCTGTAGTTTTTTGCTGCTATTTTTTGCTGCTGTTTTGCTGTTGTTTTTCTATTGTTTTGCTGCATTTTTTATGCAGTTTTGCAGCAATTTTTTTTTGCAGTTTTGATGCTGTTTTTTGCTGCATTGTTGTTGCTGTTTTGACTGCAATTTTGCTGCATATTTATTAATTAATTTATGAGAAAAATAAGACCGTCTTATGCATAAATAGGTGTATATTTTAAATTGTACATTTTTTTTCTCAAAAACCAAACCGAAACAGTTTGAAACCGCACAGCACCGCACCACAAAAAGTTTCGGTTTTGGTTGCGATTTCACTCGAAACCGCACCAAATCGCACCGCGCCCACCCGTACCCATAACCTCCACCATTTAAGTATTTGTAACCTATGTCCTTATGGTTTGTAATTAGTGACTTTTAACCTACAATTTATGGGCTACATGCCTATGATTTTAAGCTTATAAATAGGTGTTCTAGTCAAGATGAATATATAAAAGTTTTGGAGAACATTTTTCATTGTCTTTCTTTACTTTCTACTTCTCATTTTTTCACTTTTTACTTCTCATTTTTGTCTATTATTGTAAGCTTGAAGATTCGTTACACGTGAGGGGCGTGTTAAGAATAAATCTCACTTTGATGGGAGGAGGGACTTTGCATGGACTTATAAGTAACTTTGGCTACTCTCTATATTCCTAATTGATTTTATGATAAAACCTCAACTTCCTTCGTATATTATGAGGACTCGGAAATCTGAGGCATTTTTTAAATTGTCAAAATTAATTAAGGGCAAAAAGATCCTCAGACATATATTTAATTTATTTGAGAGTTAGAAGAACCCAACTATCATACAAGCACAAGATGACTAGAAGATCTTCAAGTCTAAAACATTTGATTAGCCACTTAGGCCATCTCTAACCGATGGCTGGCCAGAGGGCTCGTTTTAGCCCTCTGACCCTCCAAGATTCTCCAAGATATTAATATTTTAATGAATAGTACATGGCCATATTTTCCTCCATCTCCAACCAAGGGTCAGAGGGTCAGATGACTCGTTTTAGCCCTGTCACAAAAAACCGTCTCCAACCGAGGGCCAAAGGGCCATAGGGCCAACCATAATTTATTATTTAAAAACTACAATTTAAATTCAAATCCAACGGCTAAGTGATGTTACTTAATTTAATTTAATGTTGTATAATGGCTTAGGAAGTTACAGAAAAAAAATAGAATTTTAAAAAAATATATGAAACAAATTTTGTGAAATAGAAATTATAAGAAAAAAATATGAAACAAAATTTGTAAAATAAAAGTTATAGGAAAAAAAAAGAATTTAAAAAAAAATATGAACCAAATTTTGTAAAATAGAAGTTATAGGAAAAAAATGGAATTTAAAAAAAAATATGAAACAAAATTTGTAAAATAAAAGTTATAGGAAAAAAAATAGAATTTAAAAAAAAATATGAACCAAATTTTGTAAAATAGAAGTTATAAGAAAAAAAATAGAATTTAAAAAAAATATGAAACAAATTTTGTAAAATAGAAGTTATAGGAAAAATTTTGTAAATAAAAAAAATTAAATAAAATTGTAAAAAAAAAATTCAAAATTAACGGCTAGCTGAGCTAGGCGTTGTATTCAAAATTTTTGAAATAAACTGGTGCCAGTTATAACCGACAAAAATAGCAATACAAATTACTATTGGTGTCGGTTATAACCGACACTAATTGAAATTAATCCTGCCTAGCCGTTACATGTAAAAGTGTAATTGTGTCGGTTATAACTGACACTAATAATCAAAGAAACTAAATAATTACTGTCGGTTATAACCGACAGTAATTTCGACAGTTTAAAAAAAAAAAGCCAGCCGAGGGCTAGCTGGCTGGCTGGAAGCAGCCAGCCCTTTGGCCCTCTTCGATTCCGTGGGACCCTCTTAGATTCCACAGCCCTCTGGCCTAGCCCTCAGTTAGAGACTGTTTTCGGGCTATTTTCGGCCCTCTGGACCCTTAGTTTGGAGATGGCCTTAGAACCAGAAATTGGGCCAAATACCGGCCAGAAAGTCAGACTGGGTTAGTGGAAGGCCCCTACAAATGCGTGTGGACGCACCCCGATTTTTCCCAACGCATAGCGCCACACGCAGTGGAATCGCTGAAGAGAGACAGCCGGCGGATCCCACGCACATGGGTCTGCCGGCCACCGAGGTGAGCTGAACGACTATTTTTCACTTCCGCCGACAATGATTAGTTGGCGGTACAAGTTCAAATTTCCTTTTCTTTTATTTTATATTTATAAATTTATTGAATCCAACGGATGAGATCGAATATGATCAAATCTAATAGTAAAAAAAAATCTAACAGCTAAAATAATTAAAAAAAATTATTTAACTCAGAATTCACCCCAAAACTCTACCAATGTATTTGTTCAAAGATCCACACAAAACTCACTTTTCTACTACAATTCTTCCAATTTTTCTTTTACCATCTTCCAAAGCCAATTCTTCTCATTTCTAAATTTTTCAAGATGACAAAAGATCATATTAGATGTCGTAATTGGTCATATAAGGAAGATGTTGCTTTGTTCTTGACATGAGTTTGTATTAGCGAAAATGATGTCGTTGGCACAAATCAAAATAGAAAGGTTTTGTGGGCTAAAATTGCTGATAAGTTCAATGAAAACTCCAACGCCAACCGAAGGGAAGTTGGTAGTGTTTACGATCGGCGGAAGGTTATCAACAAAGCATGCACTTTATGGAAGGGAAGCTAGGCGAAAGCCGTGGTTGACATGGCTAGTGGAAGGGGCGTCATAGAAGTGGTGAATTTCTTCATTGATATTTTATTTGTCATGTACATAATCTTATTTTGCAACTAATTTGATTTATGTATTCCATGCATAGGGTGACAAAGTAATGGAGATTTTCAAGATAAAATGGTACACCCCGATCGGAGTTGAGAAGTGTTGGCCGTCACGCGAGGGTGACATTGCCAAGTGCGCAACAGAAGTGATGATAATAATAAGAAAATGTGAATAAATAAAAACCAAAACTAACCTTATTTAACTAAAGATAATAAGTAAGTGTGTGAAAGTAATCCAGCATAAGATACATGCATCTTAAAGCATAGGTAAAACGAAAGTGCAGTCGAACTAACTAAGAACTAACTATACAAATAGGGAGAAGATCCCTACTTTAATTTATGGAAACGTTAGAACAACTGTGTAGTCCTCATGAGCCACCAAAGATGAACCTGGAGGGGCTCAAAGCAGAAGGGTGAGTAGGCAAAAACAAAACTATAGAAAACACATTTCTCTTTTCTGAAAGTAATAACCCCTCACCGTAAAACCCGTATAGTTTCCAGAAAATAATACTACATAGGTACGAAAACCAATGCACAAGAGCAGCGAAAATTGAAGTATGCCATGTCATAATATCTCAGCAATAATAAATGTACGCCAAGTGTGAAATCAATCTAAACTAGCATGCCAGTTAAAGTCACCTAACATGACTTGTATGACTGGACCTGTAGCTCATCAATCTAGGCCAACACATGAGTCGGAGTCACCTAGTGTGACCTGTACGACAGGTTGGGTATAAATGTGTACGCTTAAGTGCTACGATCATGTGAAGGCTGTGCGATAAATCGCAAGTCACCTACGAGTCGGAACCACCTATTGTGGTCTGTATGATACGCTGGCACCAAACCTGGATCCAAGGTGAGCGTGCGGTGCGAGAGGTGAACAATCACGTGAAGGCTAGCCCTAGCCTAGGGCGAAAGCACTAATACCGGGGTGCAGCCGTGATGAGCTCTAAATAAATGTGTGCATACCTGCATACCGATGCAATACAACCCATTCAATCACATACTACTCACTTGAAGCTTACCTGAGTCTCCGCAACATCAACAATACAATTCACAAGTGTAACAATGCAATATTTAAAATGTAGCTTATTATGACATGGCGACCAAAGCAGAATTCCATATAAAAACGTTTCTGGAAACAGTATGTATGTGTGTGTGTGTATATATATATATATATAGAAAACAAATGCCCACTCACTAATAAGTTGTAGGATCGTAACCCCCTAGCTTTGCTTGTCCACGCTTGTCCTCGGGTTACGTCTCACCTATATGCAAAATAACTAATTTAATGTTATTTGATAGCACATAAACAAAGCCTAGGATTAGTTCCTCATATGTTGCTCAAATGAGGTGTTTGAATATATCAACGTGATCTACTCGACAACACGAATACCCCCATATTTTTAGAAAACATTTTGGACACCGAACGCGCCTTCATGCGCCGGCCAAGGCACGACCCCACGGGCTGGCCACGCCCAGGCACGTGCCGTCCGTGTGATTGACGCCGTTACGAATATTCTGTTAAATGTAACAGACGGTACCTAATGCTATTAGAATATTTCATTAAAGTTAACGAAATATTCCCCTTCTTCTCCAGTCATTCCGTCGATTTTCGCCGTCCGCAGCTATCTGCACTCACTGGTTTTTGGAAAATTTTCTAAAGCTTATAACTTTATCATTTCTCAACCAAAATCCATGAAATTTATTTGGATTTGAAGGTCTTGAAGAATAGAATCCATTCGTACCTAATAGAAGTTCAAAATCCAACAGAAAACGGTCGGGAATTCCTTTGATACTTCCAGCCAACTCTGCAGCCTTCCAAACTCGTCTATACCAACGTCCACTTCACTCCAAAACTACTTCAAAGGGTTAGGAAAGTTGGGTGAATACCTTTCCAAGCCTAAAAATCTCGAAACCATGCCGGGATCGCTTCAGAGCAAACTTGACTCCTCGCCGGAGCTTCTGGTTCTTCACGATCATGTCGTCTGTTCGATGAGCTAAGGGTATGCCTAAGTTCGTGAAGTCGAGAGGATAATAATGGTGGTTTCCAAAGACTCGATCTGTGAGAGTTTGATGATGATGGTATATGTGGGTGTCACGAAGAAGGAAAGAGAAAGCTCGAGAAGAGGGGAGATAGTGTGTACGTGCGTGCGTGTGTGTGTGTGTCCTCCTAATTGGGTAGAAGAAGAAAATGTTAAGCCTTGATTGGGCTGTCATGAGAGAGGGAGAAAAAGGACTAATTTTGATTGGTCCAGATGAGATAATAACCCAAATACCTAATTGGGTCCAAGGAAATAGGAATTATGGTGATTGGTTTCTTATTTTGGTTTGTTTAAGCTCTATACGTTCGTAACTTCCTTATTACAACTCTGATTCGGCCCTAACTCGCGTCAACAAGCTCGTGACGTCGAGTACAATCTAATTATGATGGCGAGGAAAGTAATTTAGAACTACATATGTACATCCACGTCACTAAGCCAACAAGGGCAATTTGTCACTTTACACACTAGGGGAGAAAAAATATATAATAATTTAGGACGGGTCGTCACACAAGAACTACGCTAAAAAATAAGGCTTTTTAGTTGCATCATGCTTGGGACATCCCCAAGGATTGTCCGAGGTAGGGAACCGATGCGGACCAACAATGGGGAAAATTATTTGGTAGTGAAGCTGCAAGCAGAAATGATCGATGGCAATGAATTTGTCGATTCGGTGACCCCAACTTCTTCTTTTGGAAGGCCCCCAGGAAGAGATAAGAAAAATGAAGCAAAGAGAAAATGGAAAATGCAAGATTCTGTTAGTGCAACGATTTCTTTCGAATTTGCAAAATTGACTGAAAGCCATAGCTTTTGGGAGAAGGAAGCAGTCTTAATACGCTTCGCCTTTGAGAAACAATAAAAAATAGAGCAAGAAAGGTTTGATTTTGATATGATGAGGGAGGACGTCAACAAATACACTCTAAGCCTTATCCCAAGTCCACCACCAAGTCTACCATCAAGTCTACCATTATTGGGGGTTTTTCGTGTTGAAAGGTCTTGAAGAACTTATGTTGTAAAGAGACGAGTCAAAACCTTCATGTCCCTCATTTCTGAGTTAGCGAGGACTAGACCCAAAGCATCTCGAAGGAAAAGCAAGTCCTAGGTGCTAGCAGTTCCTAGATGCTTAGTCTGGTGTTATATTGAGTGTTTCCAGTGTTGAAAAGATGTTTCCCTCGGTGCTAATAAAATGTTTCCCTCATCGTTGATAGAGTGTTTCTCTTAGCACTGATGGAGTGTTTCCTTATGTGTTGATGATGTGTTTCCCTAGGCGCTGACAAGGTGTTTTCCTGGGCGCTGATGAACTGCTTCCCTAGGCACTGACAGAGTGTCTCCCTAGACACTAACAAGTGCTTTGTGTGCTGATCTTGGCGGCTTTGAGGAGTATTTGTTAAACTAATAAATACTGAGAATGACTAAGTAATCATAATAAATTATGACTTGCACGAATGATGCATGGTATGGAAGCTAAAAGCCCACTAGTTTGACATGAAAGAGAGGTTATTCTTGGCAATGTGGTATTGAAATAGGTAATCTACGATTTCTTATGGTTTTGGTGGTTTTGCAGGAGTTGAGAAAGATTATTAGATAGCTCAGGATGAAAGGAAGAGTTATCTTTAAAGAACTGGGGTTTCCTGCACTTAGAGGAAGCTTGCTCTGCGTTTACATTGTATTGATGTTGTATTTATAGAAACATGGATCATTCTAGGCTCCAGCTGGAGAATCTCTTGGTTTCTTCTCTAGGCTTCAAAGGAATCTCATTTTGTGGCTTAGTCTTCCCTTTCCTTTTGGTGTAAGGTAGCTACACTGTTGAAACCTGCATTATGTTTCTTCCTGAGGCGCAACTTTCCTGGGCCAGTCTTCTGAAGCCTTATGGCTTTCGTGTGTTGGTTTAAAGTGCAAGCTCGGAAAGGAAAGTTAGCATTAAATGTTTGACTTGTTTGGCTTAGAGGACATTTAATGTTGGAATTTAGTTTAGTCCTAACTAAAAGGGTTAGCTTGCTAGGGAAAGAGGCAAACTAGGCTAGTTCTCTCTTAATACTTGCCTGCATTAAATGCAAATGGTATGGGCTTGGATCCTTTGGCCCCCAAGTAGTCCAAAGTCTTCCATAACCTTGATTTCACGTAGGCCCCGTGAACTTCCCATAACCATCTACACCATGAACCACTTGGCAAGCCCCGTTAAGTCGCTTGGGCTCATTTAAGCATGGCGTATGCATGGTGTGACTATTATCATAATATTAATGTATTAATGGCATGATAAATATGCGTGATTTGCATGGGCTTGGCGTTCAGTAAACTATTATTTTATTGGCATGGCATGATCGTAAATTTGCATACTCTTCATTTCATTCTATATGCATGGATTTAAGCTTAGCTTGTGACGCTTCCACAACGATTGGGCCTTGAGACATGATTGGGCTTGTAGGTGACATGTTTGGGCCCCAACAACCACAAAATCCACCTCCAAGTCAAGGTGGTGAATATTATTGTGATAACTAATTTTATGTGGTTTATTAATTATCATTTGTATTAATTTTATGCAGTTTATTAATTATCGTTTGTATTAATTTTATGTAATTTATTAATGGTCGCTTGTAATAATTTTATGTAATTTATTAATTATTGTTTCTATTAGTTATGGCTTATTAATTATGTTTTCTATTAATCATGGTTTATTAATGATCTGATTTATAGATATAATTAATACAAGATCCGATTTATTAATGATCCCTCTGTTGTGTACTTGCTGTTATTAGAGATAATTACTCTCATTATGCATTAATACAAAATCCGATTTATGGCTTATTAATACAACAATAATTAATTGTTGTTTTATGGCTTATTCTGGATGCCTTCAATAATTGTTGCACACATTGATGTACACTAGATGCGTTCAACAATTCAAATGGCCTTTAATAATTATTACCAACGTATTATACAAAAGACTTGACAAAAGGCTTGCAAATTCTTCTTCTTCGTTGTTCATTTCTGCTTCCCCAACTGCAACGCTTGCTTGGTATTGTGCCATCTATATTTGATGAGTGTTAATTGTACTGCTTATTTTATCCCTAAAAACAACATTTTCTAGTGATATCTTTGCTTTTGGTTGATGACACACCCCGACCCGGAATGTTCACTAACACTCCGAATAAAGCCGTGTTGGGCGTCACCTGGAAGGTGACGAAGCCATAAGGTGTGATAATGTATAAGCTATGAATAAATTTAAAACTAAAAGTGCCTAAATACATGAGTGCGCAGTGAGCGGGTCTAGACTCATTTCACGTGTGATACAGAGCATAGGTAAAGTACATTAAGGTAAGATAAGAACTATACCATCATAGGAAGCCACCCGTACTAGGACATGCCACGAATATTCGTCGATATGGAAACTTTGCTACTAGAACCTGGAGGGGTGTAAAATAGAACTGTGAGTGAGCAACACAAAGATTTCCAAAATCATTTCAATTATCAAAGGTAGTAACCCCTCGTCGTAAAACCTGTATAATTTCCAGAAAATTTTACTACGTATAAATATGAAATCAAATGTATATTAACAGTGAATCCAGAAGTATACTATGACACAACATCTCATTAGCAATATAAATAATCGTGTTCTTAATAACTCATACTAGCATGCAAGTCGGAGTCACCTATGGTGACCTGTACGACTGCACCCATATCTCATCAATCAATGCTAGCTCATAAGCCGGAGTCACCTATAGTGACCTGTACGACTCATCCATATCTCATCAATCACTGCTAGCACATAAGTCGGAGTCACCTATAGTGACCTGTACGACTCATCCATATTTCATCAATCACTGCTAGCACATAAGTCGGAGTCACCTATAGTGACCTATACAACTCATCCATATCTCATCAATCACTGCTAACACATAAGTCGGAGTCACCTCTTATGACATGTATGACTTATCCATAGCTCATCTATCATCCCTGCATACGAGTCGGAACCATCTCTTATGGTATGTACGACAAGATTGGGTGTAAATAAGTACGCAAAGTGCTACGATCACATGAAGACTGTGTGAATAATCGTGGGTCACCTACGAGTCAGAACCACCTATAGTGGTCTGTACGACAGGCATGTGCACCTACCTTGAGTCCAAGGTGAGCGTAAGGTGCGGGAGGTGAACATTACATGAAAGACTATGCCTTGGCCACGGGCGGGAGCACTAACACCGGGGTGCAGGTTTATGAGCTCTCAATGCATCTCAACATAACATGTACAACTCATGGGCAACCTGTACGACAGTGTCAGAGTTGCCTAACATTGCAACCTTTACGACAAGGTTGGAGTTGCCTACTACATAAATATAATCATACCGTAACTCCATCATTTCAACTAATACCATGAACTCGCCTGAACTTACCTGTGTGTGTCCTGCATTCACCTTCGTGCTTCCAAGCATTCACAATAATTATGTGCAGGTAATATACATATGGATATGCCATGATGCAATCTAAAATTCAACCATATCATAGTATTCCCAAATATATACATATATATAAGATGACATAAAATACATAATTCGTAACGCCCTACTCCCAACGGCTTGTTTCTGGGAATAATTATTGGTGACAAGCCCAACTAAACACTAGTTAAATTAATTATCATTACTTACATTTCCTTACTTCAATTTCTTGGTTCTTCACACATTGATTTATGACCAACATTTATCCATCAAATCATAAGGTTACATCTCACATTTTCCACTAATCTCCTTCACATTGCTCAAATCTCCTAACAAGGCTATTGTCTTAATTATTTAGTCTCATTTATTGTATGGCTGCATCTAATGTCTCGTTACACTATCTACGTACCTTAAACATGGATTAAGTCATTTGTAGTTCCTACTAGTACTTCAAAGCATTCACAGTAATTATAAGTAGGTAATATGCATAAAACCATTTAAAAACGTTTGTGAAATTATCAATCATATATATATATATATATATATATATATATA
>JADOBS010300632.1:0-10964 GCA_015708375.1 Cydonia oblonga | reverse complement strand
GATGTCGACACGTGTCGCGCTGTGATTGGCCTCCTGGTTGGAGGGAGATTCTTGTGGATCTTTGACGGTATAATGTTGACCGGTGCTCAGTAGTTTCGGGATTGGTCAAGTATGGTACAAACAAAGTATATAAAAAGTAAAAATAAATGTGTAAGTAGCACACCCCATAACTATACAGAAGAAAAAAAATTGCGCAAACGGCAAGAAACCAATATAAGTCAAAACAAAGTAGAATTATCTGTCAAAACTCACAACTCAGTAATCGAATAATCTGTCTGTCAAACATCAAAAGTTGAAAACTGAGGGCTGGCCAAGGCTGATGCTGCTCTGCTGCGTTTAGGTAATTAAATGGTGAGTGAATTTCTTTTCTGTGTTCGATTAATATTCGGTTGATTGACAGATAACGATAACAAATGATAAGATGGAAGCACAGGATGTGGAGGAACAGGCGGCGACTGAAAGTGGCCAACAACAACTCAAGCTTTATTCCTACTGGATGAGCTCTTGCTCCTTCCGTGTCCGAATTGCTCTCAACTTGAAAGGTCAATTTCCTTTTTTTTTTTCTTTCTAAAAAAGTAAATATTCATTCATTTGTTGGTTCATTCATGTAATAATTTAGTATGTATTGAATTAATAATAATTAGGGCTGAAATACGAGTACAAAGCTGCAAACCTGGTGAAGGGTGAGCAATTCAGTCCCGGTTAATTTAGTCTAGTCCCTCCCTCCATTGACAATTGACAAACAACTAACTCATTTATTCTAATTTGGATATTGGGGTGTATGCAAATTGCAAAAAAAATGTTGCAATAGAAGCAGAGCTCAGAAAGCTGAATCCGATGGGGTATGTGCCTGTGCTTGTGGATGGGGACACCGTTGTTGCTGACTCATTTGCCATCCTATTGGTAGTTGGTACCCTCTTCTTTCTACTTTCTCCTCTATCTTCTTATTACACTTGTTGATTTCTTCTCCATCCAAATACCTAATATTCCATTGCATTGCATTAATCTTCTTCCTTATGTCTAGTATTTAGAAGAAAAGTACCCGCAGCATCCATTGTTACCACCAGATCTTCAGAAAAAGGCTATCAATTACCAGGTCAGGTCTAACTGCTTCTTTCTCTCTTCTCTGTTTAATTATTCATTCCTTTTCTAAACTATTAGTATTACCAATGCAACAGAGAAAGAAAGTAAAAATGCAACAGAGAAAGAAACCAAAGTTACCAAACAAAAAAAGATGTATGCATATAGTCCTTGAAAACTCCCCTCCCGTTATACTGTGTTTTTCCATTTAGAACTAATTGAGCGGATTATGCACTCAATGCCTTCAAAATTGGCGGAGTGACTCAATTTCTTGGTGCAATAAAAGTAATTGTGCTGCAAACCATGTGCAACTTACTCAGAACTGCATTGATGAGTATGTTATGGCCTACACACATGATGTGGATCAGTTGCTTTATTGTGATTATGAGGAATGGAAAATTAGTTTTACCTGTATTGGTGCTTACTATATTGTGTTTAAAATGCTGAGTGATGCTGTTTCAACCAAGGAAAAAAGTATGATATGGTATTTGTAGTTTAAGTTTCCAAGTGTAACTGTGGAACATGTTCTGATCCGTTCTGACCAAAAACAAAAATGAAAAGTATTCGTAAATTTATCTAAAATATGTAAGATTTTAAATGTATGTTCAAAATTCTTATGCTATTAGCTTGTCCCTCCTCATCTGATATGCAGGCTGCAAATATTGTTTCCTCAAGCATACAACCTCTACAGAATCGGGCTGTACTGGTAATTAGCTGGATATAATATTTACTTTACTTCTCATGATGCTATTATATAACCTAAATGATATGGATCTTGTTTTGCTGCTTTTCCAATTTACAGAAGTACATTGAAGAAAAAGTTAGGCCCGTTGAGAAGCTTGAATGGGTTCAATTTCATATTGGAAAAGGCTTTTTAGGTAAGATTTACAAAGCTAATGATCCATCCCTGAAAAAGAGAATCTCAAGAAAGCATTAAAAGTTAAATAAGGATTTTTCGCAGATGATGCCACACTTTTAAAAATAACGACACCTTTTTCATTTTAAAGTTTTTATACTCAACAACAACAACAAACAACAATAAAGCTTTATCCCACTAAGTGAAGTCGGCTGCATGAATCCTAGAATGCTACTATGCTCAGTTTTGCGCCAAGTCTTCCATTGCCTCTTAGTACTCCATGTCTCCATGTCTTTTCTTAGAGTTTATTTCCAAGTCTTCCTAGTCTTCCTCTATCCCTTTTGCCCTGATCATGTCTCATAATCGCATCTTCTAACTGGAGCATAGGTAGGTCTTGGGTTCATACATCTAAACCACCTTAACCAATTTTCTCTCATCTTATCTTCAATTGCAACCCCTCCTACTTTACCTCGGATATCCTCATTCTTAATCATGTCCTTTCTTATGTTGCCACATCCAACGAAGCATTATTATCTCCTTTACACTCATTTTTTGCACATTTGCTTGATCGCCCTGCTCTTATTGCCATCCTATAAAACTTTTCCTTAAGCTTTAATGGCATAAGATGGTCGCACTATTTCACTTCATGCATCCAACTTGTATTCAATGGTTGAGATATCCATCCAATTCTCCGTTCTTTTGCAAAATAGATCCAAGATAATGAAAGCGTTCACTCTTTGGTACTTCCTGATCTTCAATCCTCACTCCTATCTCATTTGGACCCCCCATTCCCAGTAAACTTGCACTCTATATGCTCTGTCTTTTGACCTACTTAGTCGAAGACCTTTAGATTCCAACACTTTCCGCAAACATTAAGCTCCGCATTTACTCCATCTTGCATTTCATCTATCAACACTATATTTTCTGTAAAAAAACATACACCAATAGATATCATCTTAAATATGTCTCGTTAACTCATCCATTACCAATGCAAATACGTAAGGATTTAAAGCTAAGCCTTGGTGTGATCGTATGGTTATGGGAAAACTTTCAGTTTGTCTTTCGTGATATATGCTACTCATACTCCTTTCTTCTCTAGAATCCTCCAAATAATTTCTTTTGGGACCCTATCAAACACTTTTTCCATATCTATAAAGACCATGTGCAAATCTTTTTGCATATCTCTATGTCGTTCAAACAATCTCCATAAGAGATAAATTGCCTCAATAGTCGAGCACCCTGACATAAACCCGAATTTATTGTCTAAGACCCGTTTCTCTTGCCTCGGTCTATGCTCTTACTCTCGCCCAAAGTTACTATACCCTAGAAAAGATACAATGATATTTCCACCTCAAACTTGCGTCTCTAGATCCCTCAACTCATCCCAAATGTGTGATTTGTCAAACCACAATTTTATTTTCTATGGAAAATCCTACAATATATGATACTCCTGTCTACAGTTGTTCTTTTCCATGGATGGTTGTAGGCTTAATTATCTGCTATTTTCATGTCTTTCAGCACTTGAAGAACTGCTGAACAACCATGCAGGAAAATATGCAACTGGAGATGAAGTTTACATGGTCTGTTTGCTCATTTTGTCCTCTTTTTTTTTATTCTCCCTTTTCAGGAAAAGAAAAAAAAAAGAAAAAAGAAAAAAAAAAAAGACTCACAATCCTTTTCTATGTTGGAAAATAAGAACACTTTTAGAAACTTTTTGAAATAATATGACCCAAAAACTAGAGTCAATAACCAGAAAAGAAACCATTTATGAGGCAGGTTTAAGGTTACTGGATTTCTTGATTATTGTATGTTATAGATTGACGGAAATTTGGGGATATAGAAAGTTTTAAGGGAAATGATTGTTTTGGGGTTTCTATAAGTTTAGAGAAATAAAGAATAGTAGGAGGTTAGGTTCGAATCTTGTGGATGGCAAATTCGATACCAAATTAGACTGCCCATTGTGTGGCTTAGCCGAACTCCCATCTCCTTAGTGTAAAAATATCGATATACTAAAAAAAATAAATAAATAAATAAAAAGAATAATAGGAGTGAAGAGAGAAGAAAGGACATACCGAGGCACCAAAAGATATACATATTTATAGACTTCTAATAGGACTAGAGGTGGCAAATCAACCTATTGGGTTGTTAATGAGGTATTCGTCAAGACCCATTTAATTTGATATCACCATAACATAAGGATGAGATTGGTAGTGATGATGATGACATAAGGTAAAATCAAACTAAATGAGTCTTAATGGGTACCCATTAACAATCCAATGGATTGATTTGCCAACTCTAAATAGGACTGCCAAACACTCCTAGAAGTACTAAGAGTCTCATTAAGTATGAGATTATATGGAAATTGATGGATTTTACAAAAAAAGTTGGTGGAGTTAAGAAGTTTAGGTGTGTATATGATGTAGATTATTGAAGAGTCAGTAGTTTTGTGGTATTCAATTATAATTTCTAGAATTTTTAGAGATTCCATGCAAGTCTTGTGGTATTCAATCAAGATTTTTGGAAAATCTGTGGAAGTTTTGTAATTTAGATTTTCAAAAAGTCCTTACATGAACCCTAAAATTTGAGTAGCATGTTTGCACGGCATTGTCACTTCATAATGTTCCACAGAACAAGCGTTAGTGTGAAATTTCTTTATCTTTAACATATTGACAAATATTTGCAGGCAGATTTGTTTCTGGCACCGCAGCTTCATGCAGCCATTACAAGGTTCCAGCTAGACATGGTACTTATCATTCGATTCTTGTGCAAGTTACAACTCTAGCAAATGAACATTTATTCACTTGATTGTGTAATGTTAAATTTATCTGATTTGTATCATAACAATTTTCTTCTTCTTTTTTCCCTTTTCGTGTGATGATGGAAACTAATCCAATTTTGTGGCGTTGTAATGTTTCCATCACATGATCAAGTTGTTGTCCTTTTTAGGTCAGAAATCAAGTTCCTATCTGATTCAACTTTCAGGAGCAACCTGTCTCTTTTATTCTAGCTATATTTTTTATCATAAGAATCAGTCACTGCTCATTTTTTATCTGCACATCTGTTCTTATGATACGAATGGTATCTTTTCACATTGATGTGGAAATTATAGTGGTCATTAATTAGGGGTTTATATCATGGTAGGTTTACCATAAATAAGGTACTTACAGGGGCTCGGTTAAGAAAAGATATATGCAGAGAGTGCACCAAACGTCTCTTTCCTTCATAATAAAACTTTCTTTTTCCCTCGCAATGTAAAATTAGAATAACCACATCTCTTCCTGATATGGGACTTTGTATCATTTGCTAGTTATTTTGGAGGTGGGGTGGTGCGAAGAACTCAATTGTACTAGTTCAAGGCCTAGGTTGACATTTGAAGTCTATTCAATGTGTTCAGTGTAGTGAACCTCTGTTCATCTCTTACGGAGCTTGTTAGAGCTAAGGGTTTTCAGTTTTTTAAGAATTTATGGTCTAACTTCCAAGTGGCTTTCTCCATCTGTATCTTCTGATTAATCTCTTTTCACTCAATGTTTGTGCAGACTCAGTTTCCCCTTTTGGCCAGGTTGCATGAGGCATACAATAAGATACCAGCATTCCTAGATGCTTTACCAGAAAAGCAGCCGGATGCTCTTTCTTCATAGTTAAACAATTGGGTTGAAGAGGTTTGAATTAACGTTTCATAAGTTACTCTCTTGGTTAAAGTAAAAGCATATATCTAATGTTCTGGTTAAATCTGGCATTTGACAAATTTGTGAGGCACCATACGAACGAACTCCCCTTTTTAATTCGGATGAAGCGTATCCATCCCAAAGTGCAAAATAAAGGGTCTGACAATTATGGTCTGAGTTGAAGCATTTGAAATGTTGTAAAGCACTCAGGTGTTGGTCCGTCCAAATAAGGGTTATCCCATGATGAATCTGTAGAATGTTGTGGTTGAATTGTTGAGTGATGTAATGGTTTGGAATGTCTGTCAAAATAGTCTTTTGAATTGTGGTGAGAACTCATTGGTACTTGAATTATATTTCAGTTTGTGTCGTAGTGTCCCATGGGGGGATACTGTTGCTAATGCCGTTGTTCAGTATTGTCTAGTGATAGAGCTCTGGACAACGATTGAGTGGTGTTCTCTAATCTCTAACAAGATGAAAATTATCTCAAGTTTAATAGAGGAGAAAAATGAGTGATGGAAGTACCTTCAGAAAGTAGGCAGGCAGGCAGCACGTTAGATCAATCTTCATAAAAGTTTAGCTAAGTTAAGATTCAAATTATTAGAGAGTAGGAACGTTGATGACGGGGGAGAAGGGAATGAGTGAATGAGGTGGGCAGACGGAAGCCATGGCACAATGGAGATTGGAGAGGGTCCAAGTGGTGATGGAAGACTAGTTACCAAAACATGAAAGATAGTGATCACTGGATTTCTATCAACGGCCAGGATTAAAAGTCCGGCATAGATTGGTACATAAAAAATCTGGTGGATGGGGAGGGGTTGCGGTGCTGCGACTATCACTTCCGGCAAGAAGAGAAAAGATGGGTTGGGTTGGGTAGGAGTAGAGAGAGTATGCAAGGCATAAGTGTGATACAAGCCGAGAAACCTTGGACGGCTAAACATTAATCCTCTCTGAAGAGTTAAGAAACAAGAGAGAAAAACCCCTTCAAATGAAACTTTAATTGAGAGAGAGAGAGAGAGAGAGTGAGTGGATCAGAGAATTGGCATCCTCATAATTATTAACTAGGATAATTGGGATATGCCAAAAAATAAAGGATAACTAGGGGGAGATTAAGTTTCTCCTCCACTTTGTAGTTTGTACAATGTAACTAGTAGTGATCTCAGGATGTTTGGGCATCAGTAGGAGGAGAGGCTTGTGCCAGTTTCTTTAGATTTTCAATGATCATAACGAGTCTGTTGTTAAGTCGATTGACAAAGCACCTCGGCATCCATCCGGCAGGATCTAACTGCATTTTCATTCAACAATGAAAAGAAAACCTGTTACAGTTATATGACTAACAATTGATCAAGGTTTTCATAACGTTCATTCATACTCTGCAAAATGCAAATTCAAAAGGAAAATAAATAAGGAGGCGACCTGAACAACATAGGTGACCATGCAGGAGTGACCTTGAAGCTTATCGACAACCCATCCTGATTGCAGCAGCAGCCCCCTGATGGCGTTATTTTGCTTTGGTTCCAATCCGGCAGCTATCTCCTTTGGAAGTGAAGCAACTGCTACTACCAGTGTGCCATCTTCCATGGTTTCACGTCGCTCGTAGACTACGAATTCTCTGTTTCGAAAGAGGGGCTTTGAATGATCTCCAAACCTGAGACGGATGATGCTGAGGTTATCTCCAAGATCCTTTATGTACCTTGCTTCTACAAGATGAGGATCCCATTGCTTGGCAGCATCTATGGCGTTTGCAACGGTAATGAATTGCTGGGGTGACAGAGAAGTGAGGAGGCAGCGGCTGCGGAAGGTGTGAAAGGATCCAGACCTGCGTTTGGAGATCTCAACTCCGTTGCCAACAGTAAGGAGGGGTTTCCAGCCGTCGTTGGGTCTGTTGGAGTCGGAAGCAGACAGCAATTCTTGAATGCAGCTTTCGCTTGCAAACTGCACATACCTTTTAAGCGAGTCCTCACTTATGGACCTATCAATTCAAAAAATGGAAATGGATGGAGTGAGTCAGGTATCATGTGAGTAAGTAGGAACTAGCTAGAAACAGAGTCATGGATATAACAGTAGCTAGAAACAGAGTCATGGATATAACAGTAAGTAATAATGTAGTCGCCACACCAGGAACGGGTGGTGCTGCTGCTGCTGCTGCTGCAAGGTGCTGGACTAGCAGTGGTCATTGATCTCGTGTCTTTGGTGGTTGTGGACGGAGGCTTCTTTTCTCAAATTAATTCAAGCTTAAGCAGCTTAACTTAAAGGAGAAACATGGAATGGAACGAAATGCAGTGGAAGAAAGTTGGCAAGTGGGCCTTTTGGTTAGGAGCACATGCAAATGCCAGAGGAGAGGAACCAACCGAGACCTCCACCATGACATGATTGAACTGCACCTGCACCTGCACGTCTCTCTCTCTCTCTCTCTCCTAAAAAATCAGAAAAAAGAAATAGAAAAATACAAGAAAATATAGCAGATGGATTGATTCCTTTGTTATGAAAAAAGGAGTCACTGTCAGAACAACAAGGATAGAGGGGTAGTGGGTGAAGGGTAAAGGGTAGGGAAGATGATGCACATGGAGTGTTGGGTGGTCACTTTTATCAAACAGTAATAATACATAAAGGGAATTGTTATTAGCACTCCAAAAACCTCATTCTACACTCCAAACTTTCTATATTAGAAAAGAAAAATACACTTACGAGGAGTGTAGAATGAGGTTTTTGAAGTTTTAATAATAGTTCCCTACATAAAAATGCATAATTCATTGCAAGAGGAGACAGGTGGGCTTAACACTAAACTAAAGGCCAGAGCGCCAGGCAATCCAAATCAAATACAAATATACAATCCAACCCAATACAATACAATCTGCTTTGCCTGGTTACAGGCGACAAAGACGGATACCCACCTTAACAACCTCTCTCATTATTCACTAGTACGACATTAGAACGGATCCCAATTCACGTGACATGCCTGGCTCATTAGCCAACGCTCGTCAACATCGTCCTTCTACTTGGGACTCGACGGACGTTAGCTGTGGGCCGGTAGCTGTGGTACTCTCATTGTCCTGCTATTTATTCATTCTCATTCATCTGCAATTGCCAATTGTATTGCATTTGCATGTGGCCATTGGCCAATGCCATGCTCTCCACATCATCAGTGTTGTTTTAGCAATCAAATTGCCAATGGGCGATGGCTACTCATCTCATTCGCTAAACTAAAACAAACCATAATCATATTTACAACCAACTCAACTGACCTGACCCTCATCAATACTTTTAAATATATTATAAATCACAATTATCAACCAAAACATAAACCAATCATAAAAAGTCATAACTAGAGAGAAATAGTATTGTTGTTCGCTGCCAGCTCTATTTTGAGTTTGATGGTGATATTTCCGGCTTCAAAAAGCCCTTCGCTTTGAGGCTCTCCACGGTGTCCTGCACAGCATCTTCAACTGGTTTGAACACCAACCCCAGCTCAATTAATCGCTTTGCGGCATCCTTGCATTCCTTTAGCCCTGGCTGGGTTTCCCCGCTAAACCTGTATCGATTTCGTTCAAGTCAAACATTACCATCTACTTCTACTTCTCTAAGGAACAAGCCAACCAGACAGACAGGAAAACAATAACAACAATAATAATTCAACCGACACGAATAAACATTATCTTAATCAGTACATGTCTATACTGTTCACAAACTCAAACTGTAATCAGGCAAGTCCAAATTGACTGATGATCTCAATGATAACTTTAGTTTTGTTTATATTTGATTTCATGGATCTCTGGGACTTCACTTAAATTTTGATTTGTAAAAAGGAGAGAAAAGAATAACCAAGCAATCACAAAGTACACGAGGCAACAAGATAAAATTACAGGTATCGAAAGTGTTTGATTATCTTCTATGAGTTGCGCCACAGTGAATGAGATCATTGCCTTCGCATGTATATGGAAATCATAGTTCAAAGTGCTAGCAAAATAATACTTCCATAAAATATAACACAATCACATTTATGATTATGAGTCCCATTTCCTTCCACAAAAATTCTCTTGTGTTCCTTTTGGCATCCAAAAAGAAAGTCTACGCACAAGAGATAAAATGTAGCAAGTAAATAAACTAGAAGCAGCAAACCTACCTGTGAATGGGAAAGTGAGGGAAGAGTTTGGAGACAGTGAGGGCAAAGTTAGCGAATTGGAAGATGCCATTGGTGCAGAGGTACCTGCCGGAAGCAGCACGAGACTCAAAGAGCAAAACTTGTGCCTTGGCGACGTCTTGGACATGGACAGCCCCCAACCAGTGATGCTCTTGGGTATCGTTGGATCCGTGGAGCAAGTTGAGCAAAACAGCAGAGCTTGCATTGAGGCTAGGCTGCAGGAGAGGCCCAAGACATGTGGCCGGATGGATGGCTACCACATCCAGTCCATGCTTCTCTGCAAACTCCCAAGCTGCTTTCTCTGCCTCTGTCTTCGACACCGGATACCATTTCTGTCCAAGATTAATAGAATATTACTGTTAATTATTATTATGGATAAAATGTGGATGTTCATTGTTCATCTTCTCTTCTTACGATTGAGTAATTATATATGATGATGATGATGATAATGAATGATATCGTCATCACGTAAAGTAACTTAATTAGGGTTAGGGATGATGATGATGATGATGATGATGATGATGAATGATCTTGTCATCAAGTAAAGTAACTTGATTAGTGTTAGGGATGACGAATAAATTAGGGGCACGGTTACTACAGTAACAGTAGGACCTGGCGGGCTTTGCAGTAGTCGAGGTCGGTCCAAGAGGACTCGTCGAAGGGCTTGTGAGGAGGCCAAGAGGGGTTGGGGACCATGGCAGAGATTGAAGAGGTGAGGACGACTCGCCTCACTCCGAACTTCGAGGCGGCTTGGAGCACATTGAGGGTGCCCTGCACGGCGGGCAACACCAGCACAGCCTGGGGGTCGGTGGGGTCGTCGAGGGTGCAGGGGGAAGCCACGTGGAAGACACCCTGGCAGTGCTGGACGGCCCTGGCGACGGCGTCGGCGTCGAGGAGGTCGGCCTCAAAGACCGTGATAGTGTGGCAGTCGGCGCCGGGGAGGGAGAAGAGGTGGGAGGGATCGGAGGCAGGGAAGATGGAGGCGTGGATGCGGGTGTAGCCCTCCTCCAGTAATGTCTTGACCAACCACGACCCTATGAAGCCATTGGCTCCAGTCACGCACACCGCCTCCTCCTTTTTCTTTTCATCCATTGTTTCTTGTACGAGACTTTGAAGCTTCCTTCCACCAGCAACTCAGAACGGTCAATCCGATTTATTATTAATGGATGAACTGGAACCCATTCGATTCATTCGATTCATTCGATTCATTCGATTCATTCGATTC
>JADOBS010300631.1:0-10963 GCA_015708375.1 Cydonia oblonga | reverse complement strand
TTAATATATATATATATATATATATATATATATATATATATATCATGTGAATTTGTGTATTTAATACAATCACTGCATTTAATCATTCATAAAAGGAACATAACTACATTGAGATCAAATTATATAAAATAGATTTAACGTCATGTAGAGTTTTAATGCAATAACTTTATATTATTATAGCAGGACGTCAATATAATGATAATCTTGTTTCATATAATCCATTTTCCTAACAAAGGCATATCAAACACTTCAAGAAAAACACGGCTACAGGGACACTATTATGCGAAGCCCAAGAATTGTAATATTAGATCATGAAACATCATTTCACCTATTGAGCATAACTTGCACCTGGAAATCTCCGTGCTAGACTCAGCGATCCTATGGATTTAAGTCTCCTTGTGTGGAGGTTTTCGATAGGCCTAAAAGTACGAAAATACGGATAAATTTGCCATTATAGTAATAACTAATCTCCTAGCTCATAAGCACAAAAACAAAGACAACATCAAATTAACCAACACAACATCAAATTGTCAATAAATTTTTTAATATGCCGAGAATATATTAGGTACACTAAGTGTTGGACATTTAAAAAAGAAAATTACAATTGGTTGTATTATAACACAAAAAATTTGTTTTGCAGAAACCAACATGATTCAAAATTATCTAACTCAATAACTTTGCCTACAACCTCTTGTACTTTACAATAGAAGCAAAATTTTCAATTAAACCTCTGGTAACATAGACTCAAAAATATATTGGCTATTTGCTCTTCATTATCCAAATGTACGGCATAAAAAATTAAGGATTTTCAACTGTCTTACTTTGAAAATATCTCAAGCTTCCTGCTTCACCATTTTTCTTTGCCTTTTAGACAAAAGATAGTTCTTCTGATCAACCTTTGTATAACCAAGAGAGATTATCTTTCTTCAACATACTTAGCCATCAACTCATAAGACGAACGAAGTGGGATACGAACTCCTAACCGTAGGACCACTTGAGGATGGGAAGGGGAATTATCAGCGGGGTCAACAAGTAGGCCACGACCGTGGTCAACAAGGGCGCGGCAACTGTGGTCGTTGTCTTATGAATTTTATGTCAAAATGAAGTTTAAAGCATGAAGAACACGATCATATCAGTTTCAAGGCTTGAAATCCACTATATTTTCCTTGAGGACGTTCGATAATCCGGCAAAACTAAAAACACCTCGATCTCAGCCCTCTGACGTCCATTTCTTTCAAACGAACTACTCCTAGACTCGTGAGGACTTCCTTAAGCTCCCCGTGAGACCATCAATTTTACGTCCACATGAACAGTGACAAATACGGGCCATTCGGGTTCACGAGATTTCGAAGGAGTTCTTACCTGGAATTGGTACCAATCGACTCGAAATGGTACGAGGAACACAATGGTGGCCTTAAAATCCTCGATCTGTGAATCCAATGGTTGCTTTGACGTTCGTCTGTACGTATACAGTGAAATGGAAGTAGAAAACTGAGAGGGAAGAAAGAGAGAAGACACGGGAGAGAGAGAGGTCTTGTGTGTGTGTGGTCCAGATTTGGTCACTAACTAACCAAACAAAGTCCTCAAGTTCCAACTAGGTCCAAAACTTAGCAAATTTTTAGAATTTGTCCAAATAAACTTAGACTTAAACCACAGCACCATATAACTCAAATAACATCTAAGGGTAATTATGTAAATTCACGCCAATAATTATAGAATTTCAGGACGGGCTGTGACACTGTCGGATAAAACCGACACGAACAAAGCAAAATTTTGGACGGCCGCCAGAATAATCTCTTAATGCAATCTTGGAGTATATACAAACATATTTGACGGTTGGATCGTTGAAATTAGTTTCGTAGAATGCATATCCTATCAAATTGATAGATTTAACAAACACTTAAGAATTAATGTTATACTTCCATTAAGTATAAAAATATGATTTATCCACTAGTGTAATTATTTTAAATTGAAGATCGAATTCATTCATTGCATTCTTATAGGATCGAGGAGTGTAGCAACAAAAAAATCATCAAAATTGAAGCTAAAATAACCGTTAAATTATGATTTTTTGTTTATAACTATCGAAAACTTTTGTTTTGTTACCTAATCTCTGAATGTTTGTTTTTTGTGATTTTTTTGCGTATGTGATCTCAAAGTATGTACAACAAATTTGACGGTTAGATCATTGAAAAAAGTTTCGTAGAATGTGTATTGCGTCAAAATGGTAGATTAAATAAACACTTCGAAGTTAATGTTATACTTCCATTAAGTATAAAATAAGATTTTGTGGTATCCACTAGTGTAAATATTTTAAATTGAAGATCAAATTCATTCAATGCATTCTTATAGGGTCAAGGAGTGTAGCTGTAAAAAATTATCAAAATCAGAGCTAAAACAACCGTTAAATTTTGATTTTTCGTTTATAACTGTCGAAAGCTTTTGTTTTGTTACCTAATCTTTGAATGTTTGTTTTTTGTGATTTTTTACGTATGTGATCTCGGAGTATGTACAAACAAATTTGACGATTAGATCATTGAAAAAAGTTTCGTATAATGTGTATCGCGTCAAAACGGTAGATTAAATAAACACTTAAGAGTTAATGTTATACTTCCATTAAGTATAAAATAAGATTTGTGGTATCCACTAGTGTAAATATTTTAAATTGAAGATCAAATTTATTCATTGCATTCTTATAGGGTTGAGGAGTGTAGCTGTAAAAAAATCATTAAAATCGGAGCTAAAATAACCGTTAAATTATGAATTTTCGTTTATAACCGTTAAAAACTTTTGTTCCGTTATGTAATCTCTGAATTTTTGTTTTTTTACGATTTTTTACGTATGCAATCTCGGAGTGTGTACAAATAAATTTGACGGTTGGATCGTTGAAAAAAGTTTCGTAGAATGCATATCGAGTCAAAACGGTAGATTAAACAAACATTTAGAGTTAATGCTATACTTCCCCATCAAGTATAAAATAAGATTTTGTGGTATTCACTAGTGTAAATATTTTAAATTGAAGATCGAATTCCTTCAATGCATTCTTATAAGGTCGAGGAGTGTAGCTGTAAAAAATCATTAAAATCGAAGTTAAAATAACCGTTAAATTGTGAATTTTTGTTTATAACCGTCGAAATTTTTTGTTCCCTTACGTAATCTCTGAATGTCTGTTTTTTTACGTATGCAATCTTGTAGTATCTACAAACAAGTTTAACGGTTAGATCATGGAAACTAGTTTCGTAGAATACATAAATTTGCCTAAATTTTGAAGTCGGAAAAGTAATTTCTGCTAAATTTTTATTTATGTTTTTCAAGTATTGATTAGACAATATTTAGTTTGTGCGATGACATTTTCCTTTATCGCATATTTTACATGGATTATTATCTATTAAACCAAAAATGTAAAAATTATCCACTAAACCAAACAATTATCTATTTAATTTTTAAAAACATATTCTATTTAAAAACATTTTATTTATTTATTTATTTATTAAACCAAAAAATTATTTTTTTATTTTTTTAAATCGTAACAAAATTTTGGGGGAAAATTTAAAATTTTCAAAGGGAATTTTGGGGGGATTTTTGCAGCCGTTTTGTTTCCGTCTGTTATAACCGACATTAATGAAAAGTTTATGTCGGTTTTTATTTTTAAAAAATGTTTATGTCGGTTTTAACCGATATTAATGAAAATTTTCCACAATATAACCCCTCCATTGCGCCAGTGCTTCTCACTTCCCCCTTTTCTCCTCTCCTCATTTTCTTTGTTAACACAAGCTCATTTTCTTTGGCATTAGTGTCAAGCTTTGATTCCACATAAGGAGATATACTATTTTCAGCTTCTGCAACAACACCATCTGCATAAGACTTTGAGCTTTAAGATTGCAGCTTGGTATTGCCCCCATATGATTTTTTCTTGCTGTTCTTAAGGGATTAAAGAGGTGTCCCAAGTCCTTCAACCTTCAACTCATTTTTAGCCTTCTCGTTTGACGGTTTCTTATCTTCGTCTGCATTCTTTTGGTCTTGCAAGTGTTGTATCCAGCAAGCTCCATGTTCCCATCTCACAAAATTATTATAATCCAGCTCATCTTTCTCAAGCTTAGAAAGACTTTCTTCTAACACCCCCTCAACAAAAACACACGAGGCTGAAAGATGTTTGTGTTCCAGAGTTTGCATATGTGATGCCGATTTATTCTGCTCTGAAGGTATTGTCTTGTGAAGTAGTAATCTTAAACTGCAAAAAACAAGGTAATAGTTAGGCTCTTATACTAAAAACTCCATGACAAAAGGTTGGTAGCTTTACATAATACTCAATGACACATTATTGCGTACCTGTTGATATTAAGGGCATTAGTACCATTGCTCCTTTGCCTAAGACTTTAAGGGCCCCGAGGTTTTCGAGATCGAGCTCCGACGAGGTTTCGGATGGTGAATGCAGGGGATATGGAAAATGCAAAATTTTTTTTTATTATTATTAATATATTTTCTGTCGGTTTTATCTGACAAGAATGCTTTTATTTATTCTTACTAGCATATGGGCACACACAATGTGTGTGAGAAATTTTTTTATTATTGTTTTTGAAATAGAAGGAGTGATGAAGAGAGTGATAGAGAATGTGGGAGTGGGAAGATTTTTTTTTTTAAAATTTTTAAATTTTTTTATTATTTTACTCTATTTTAATTAGAGATATGTTACGATTACATGTAGGTGAGACTTTGAAAAAAAAACAGCAAAATTTGGTTGTGTGAAATTATATTTCTGCCCTATATTTCTTTTTCATGTTCTGTTTTAATTAGAGGGTTAAACTGGTAATTTCATAGGGTTTTGGTTGACAATAAGTGTTTTATTAATAAGTAGAGATAATAAATTCTATGTCAGTTATATCCGACAGAAGTTCTGGCGGTTATATCCGACAGAAGTTCTGGCGGTTATATCCGACAGAAGTCTCGGCGGTTTTAGTATTTTCTATCGATTTTATCCGACATAAATTATCTTATTTATTTATTATAAATATATATACTGTTGAATATAACCGACATGATTTATGTAGGTTTTAGAGTATTTTATGTCGGAAAATTCATTTCCTGACACAGGCAATTCTATCGCTTATTATATCCGCCACCGCATCCATGGATATTGCTTAAAATCCGACAGTAATATACGTTTTTTGTCAGTTTTTGGACCGTCAGTTATAGATAATTTGTAGTGGTGATGGTTAACATAACCGTGAGTTTACTGTCTTAATACAAGGTCTACTCCTAAGTTTCCACGATTTAGTTTCTTTGGCTCAAGTAGTCACTGTTAATCAGTCAACCAGTCGCGCCGCTAATTGACACATATACTATATTTTGATATTATTCACTACCCTGAAACTGTAAACTGGCGTCCTGGCATAAGGGTATCACTCCTGGATACTAGCCTTTGTCCAGTATCAGAAGTTATACCGCCAGAATACTTGTTGACACTTCCTGGATATCGGACAATATCGTCAATTAATAGTGCCACAATAGGCTGATTACAGGCTAGAGCCCGCTAAGATAATTGGTTTTGGAAGATTGATAAGGAATTGGTCCAATGACGTGATTTTACTAATTCTAGAGAAAATACTTACTACTTCAGGGATTTCTACTATCTGTAGGTATAACAACTCGTACACCGGTGCCTATGCTTGTCGAAATGACACGTACATCACCAAAAGAAAACTCGGGAACTAACATTGGTTGGAACGTCCTAAGGTTGGAAAAATGTTCTAATAATCTACTTTAGGACGTACTTAAACGGAAGTCGATTTTCCTTTGAAGATCTAGAATGATCACTAGTGCATTTGGAAAGATTAGTGTTATCAGGGACCAAAAGTGATTGTCCCAAAATGTTCTTTCATCGAGTGCTACCCTTATAGCACCACATTGTCACACGAGACATTTCTGGAAATTTCAACGAAAACTAAAACTTTGTAGGGATTCTAATAGTTAATACACAAACGGGTACTGCCAATGAATCAAGACTATTTATGGTTTCCTAACTCAAAAAGGTTGGAAGAAATGACTAGTTAGTAGTGTAACTGGTAGGTAATTCTCCCCTCGGGATACACAACTATCAATATAGTAGTCATGCTTCAGAGCCATCAACTTATCTCAAATCTACATATTTCTTTGGCAGGGAAATTCTTCACTTATAATTATAGAGGCGTTCGCCAAAATGATTTTCTAAAAGGTCGATAAGTCGACTAAGTCACACAAGACTTAAAAAAAGCTAATACATTTTTCGTATTCAACGAGGTGGCAAGATTCGACATTTAGGTTCAAGAACCAAGAATACTTACATCACGTGTGTAATGAATGCAATACTGCCCAACTTATGCTCTGATACTAAACTGACACACCCCGACCCAGAATGTCCACTAGGACTCTGAATCGAGCTGTGATGACCGACACTTGGAAGGTGACGAAGCCATAAAATGTAGTGATGTGGAAAATGTGAATAAATTTAAACCTAAAAGTACCTAAAGACAAGAGTGCGTTGTGAGTGGGAATGAACCCATTTCACACACGACAGCAGAGCATAAGTAAAGTACAGTAGATGGGTAAGGATTATACCCTCAGAGGTAGCCACCTATATTGAGATTTGCCAAGAATCCTCGTCGATACGAACGTCCAACAGCTAAAACCTGGAGGGGCGAAAAACAAGGGTGAGTGGGCCTGAAAATAAAGTTTTAATAAAAACCTTTTGAAAACGTTATAACCCCTCGCTGTAAATGTCATATCCCGGCTCGAGGCAGATCACTTCCCAGGCCCGTTCCACCACTGTAGCACGATATTGTCCGCTTTGGGCCCTGACCACGCTCTCACGGTTTTATTTCTGGGAACTCACACGAGAACTTCCCAGTGGGTCACCCATCATGGGATTGCTCGTGCGCGCTACTCGCTTAACTTCGAAGTTCCAACGGAACCCGAAGCCAGTAAGCTCCCAAAAGGCCTTATGCTAGGTAGGGATGAGAATATACATTTAAGGATCACTTCCCTGGGCGATGTGGGATGTCACAATATTGTCACATCCCGGCCCGGGGCGGATCACTTCCCTGGCTTGCTCCACCACCGTAGCACGATATTGTCCGCTTTGGGCCCCGACCACGCCCTCACGATTTTGTTTCTGGGAACTCACACAAGAACTTCTCAGTGGGTCACCCATCATGGGATTTCTCTCTCGCGCTACTCACTTAACTTCGGAGTTCCAACAGAACCTGAAGCCAGTGAGCTTCCTAAAGGCCTCGTGCTAGGTAGGGATGAGAATATACATTTAAGGATCACTTCCCTGGGCGATGTGGGATGTCACAATCCACCCCCCTTAGGGGCTCGACGTCCTCGTCGACACACTTCCTCCCAGGGATTGGCTCTGATACCAATTGTCACATCCCGGCCCGTGGCGGATCACTTCCCGGCCCCGCTCCATCACCGTAGCACGATATTGTCCGCTTTAGGCCCCGACCACGCCCTTACGGTTTTGTTTCTGGGAACTCACACGAGAACTTCCCAGTGGGTCACTCATCATGGGATTGCTCTCGCGCGCTACTCACTTAACTTCGGAGTTCTAACGGAACCCGAAGCCAGTGAGCTCCCAAAATGCCTCAAGCTAGATATGGATGAGAATATACATTTAATGATCACTCTCTTGGGTGATGTGGGATGTCACAGTAAAACCCGCATAGTTCCCAAAAAATAATAATACGTACATATATAAAACAATGCTCAGAAGTAGTGAAAACAGAGGTATGCCATGTCAAAATGTTCAACAATAAATTATCTAAGCCAGGTCATATGAATCGATGTAAAATAATATGTCAGCCGGAGTCACCTAACATGACCTGTACAGCTGGACCTATAACTAATCAACTTATGCCTGCACACGAGTCAGAACCACCTATTGTGGTCTGTACGACAAGCTGTGTGTAAATAAGTACACTCAAGTGCTACGATCACGTGAAAGTAGTGCGAATAATCGCGGGTCACCTACGAGTCAGAACCACCTATTGTGGTCTGTACGACAGGCTGACACCAAACTTGGATCCAAGGTGAACGTGTGGTGCGAGAGGTAAATAATCACGTCAGAGGCGGGAGAACTAACACCGGGGTGTAGGACAATGAGCTCTAAATGCATCTATGCATAACCATAAACAATACAACCAATACCATCATAACATACTCACCTAAAGCTTACCTGAGCCTTCGCAGCATCATTCAATATATTCGAATTCATAACAATGCAATATGTATAATATAATGCATACTCAACATGGCATGAGGTGCATGAATCAATTCAAAAGCATTTGTGGAAACTATCATTCATATATGCATATATACTATAAAAAGGAAAAGACTCACTCACCTGGAGTCTACGCTACAACTCCCTAACACGAACATGGAGGTGTCATGAACGATCGGCGTCTAGAACAATTATCAAATCACATCTCAGAATCCTTATCGATAAAACATGTAATTTACATAAAACACATCCCTAAGGACGTTCTAGAATGATTTGAGACCCATTAACCAAAAGTCAACCGTCTGTCAAAGATTGACGGTAGGGTCCACAACCTCGATCCGGAAGATCAGCATCTCTGATTTCCAATCCATAACTTCCAAAGATACACATTATGCCTCTAAAACATCATACTAAGGTTTCATTACGATCCAACAGTTGGATCTCCGCCAATTGCAAATTCAAGTGGTGGTTAACGTTTTATTTTATGAACTTACAAATCCAAGTTGGGAAGATCCATACATCAGATTCCCAATCTATAAGTTTCTATAGTCCTCAAATATTATGTACTATAATGTATTAAAGTTTGGTGACGATCCAACAGTCGGATCATTGATTCATATAATAACTATTAATGTATCGTAGAGAATTTAGGTTCTATCGATCAACCTACATCATACAATTATCAGAACTGAACTCAACGCATCTATTTTATCCTAAAAATAGCATTGACGGCCCTCTGGCCACGCACCGTCGTAGGTGGCGGTCGACCGCCCCAACTCGCCGGAAAAATCAATTATTTCAAAAAATTACCAAATTTTACAGGAAAGTAGATCTTAGTAAGGGGGACAATTTTCATACATGTGACCAAGTCCAATTTGGCCTAGAAAGGCTCCAAATCGACTCAAACTCGTCGAAAACCCTTGATTTGGGTAGTTGTTGATTCGTCACCAAAACGAACTCCGACGCCTCATCTAAAGATTGGGCCTTGCTCCTGGATTTGAGAAGAGTCTTTTTGTGGTGGTCATCGATGTTAAAACTTGCGGGAGCCACCGGAAAAAAGATTAAAGCCGCCGGAAAGGTCGTGGACTTTGTGGCTTCGAACTGGAAAAATGGGAAAGAAATTGGGAAATCTAACACTACAAAGATGTAGGGCTCGTCAAGGGATTTCCATGGACACTAAGATCACCCAAAACAGAGTTCATATGAAGGAGATAAAAACGGGTCAAGTTGGCAGGTCAGATGGAGAAACCGAGTTTGGTCGGTTCTCTCCTTCATTCCCTCATTTCCCTCCTTTCCTTTCTTCCTTATTGGCCGATTTCATTCATCATTTCTCTCATTTCTCTTCTTTCTCTCCTTGCTTCCTTCATCTCCTCCGACCATCTCACTGCCCTTTTCATCTCAACCACACACGTGGCACTCCAAATTCTCTGGAACCTTCCAAATTAATGGGAAAATATCTATTTTGCCCTCGACTTCGATCGTTAATTACTTCTTCCTTATAACTCCAAATTACGTTCCGTTTGCTCCCACGAGTTCGTAGCGACAAGTACTCCAAATTACATGGCATGATATGGCAGTCAACAAAAGTCAACATCCTCGTCTCTAAGGGAAATTTCGTCCTTTCACTCTTCTAAAATTAATAAAAACCGTAAAATTGGGAACGGGTCGTTACATTTCTCTTCCTAATTTTTAATGTATTAATTTTAGGAGAAATTAGGTTCTCATCCCTCTTTTGCTACTCCATTGTTTAAAACCTTAATCCTTTTCAAATTTTTATCAAGGTTTTTTAGGTATTAATAAACATCATTAATTATTTCAATAACAATTTTTTTTTCTAAATATATTCATTTAGTGTTAGAAATGTTACACTTGGTATATTTATATTTATGGATAAATTTTTGTTATATATTTTTATTTTTAGTTTGTACCCATTTTTAATTTGCAATCCTTTTTCAATTTGTACCAATTTTCTATTCCATTTTAATTTGTACCCATTTATTAATTTCTTGTTGTGCCCATATTTTTTAAAGTTTTATTTTTATTTGTACCCATATTTTTTAAATTTATTTGTACCCATTTTAAATTTTGCTAAATGTACCCATTCTAATTATATGCATTTATTTTATGTTTTAAAATGTATCAGCAGTTATTTTTTAAAATATGTTAGTAATTATGTTGGTATAGTATTTCTTGCTATAATTTTGTGAAGAACAAAATTACTCTAAGATTTATTTTTATGTATTTATTATATTTTAAAAATATTATTTGAATTTGTTTAAATTTTATGATTTGTGGGACATTAAATGCATAAATGCATGAGTTAAATCTCTTAAATGATGTTAAGGACCTCGATCAAAATATTTAAACTAACATGGTTTCAGTTTAACAATTAGGTTGATTAGGGACCGGAACCAAAATGATTCAACTCCATTGATTGAAACTTATTCCTTTTCAAATTTTAATCAAGGTCTGGTTTTAATAAACATCATTAATTATTTCAATAATAAAATATTTTAAATATCAAGATAATTAAATTTTATTTTCAAATTATTCATTTAATGTTTAGATGTCACAACCCGTCCCAAAACTCGAACTCCCGAAGATGGGAAATGACGTTATTGCCCTTTTACGTTAATGAGGTATGTTAATTCCCTAAACTCAATTATGAATTTCATTTCATAATTCCTATAGTTTTAATTTTTACTA